>JAURVB010014504.1:0-70237 GCA_033002965.1 Piper betle | reverse complement strand
ATCTATCTTCTCCGACTAATATTAATAGTTGGCTACGGATAAGTTCGTATCCCTCGCAGAAGAGTTAGTTTGAGTCGATCCAGCTCCGGTTGACCAAAATTAGAGGGGTGCTAAATGTTAATTAATTGAGGAGAAGGCGTCAAAACTCAGACAAAACCATCAACTAATCTGGCCTTGCGTTTGCGTTTTTTAATTATTGCATTATTATTGGTCAACAATTAATTGAATTTAATCATTTTTAAAAAAATATTTGTCGTGATAAAATGCCAAACGAACTTGGCTGTAAAGTGTTCGTGTTTGTTTCGGTTCAAAAGCTTAGACGGTGTTCATGCATCTGATTTTTAAGAATGCAATCAACGTGCTTATTTAATTTTGTTTGACAATTGGAATGTGAGGAGTTAAGTAATGTGTATCTACCGTGGTCGGGGATAATGTTTTCTATGAGATGGACTATTCCAGAACAACGCACTTTTTATTTTATACATGTCTGATCATATGTACCGACATCCTTATCGGTGGCCTGCCGCCGCAGACGAAGACTTGTATATGAAAAAATTGTATTAAAACCTCGAACAGAAACGTTTATGCGTGCTGGACACTGACTTCAGATATTAGAATTTGAACAACCTCATAATTGTTGCCCCATTTGTAAGTGAATATTAAACACGTGTCAACCAAATATAAAATAATATATAAATTACTGGATTATGCATCAGAAAATAATTTTCGGCCCGAGTGAAAATCAAATATTAAAAATTATTATTGTCGACGGGTTAAGCCACGACTGTCAAGAGCTATCAATTTTTTCACTGTCAGGTCATCTCATCAACATGTCAAAATATTAAAATAATAAGATACTAATTTATAAATTAGTGAATTTGTTTTGTTGGACATTTAATTTTAGAGAGTGAATAGGTAGATATTATTAAAATAAATGGAAATCCTTTTTTGCTAATGACCGTTCACGGGACTTTTAGCCAACGAATGGTTAACTAATAATAATTTTTTACAGTAAGTAAGGTGATGATTTATAAGTTTGGTAGTTATGATCATTGAGTGATTGATAACGGGTTAGATAAAGTAATCAGATGTGTATCATATACGGCATATCCAACCTGTTGGAACATTTTTCTTTTGTTTTTTTCAAGCAACATTTTTTCGATGGTCCCACCTCAACTAATAAGTGTTAATTGACAAATAAACAACAATTTTCTGGGCCCAAATTAATGGGGTTGGGCTAACGTACGTAACATGGATTGCAATCAAAATGCAGGCCCACTTAACCCAAATGCAAAAAGATAGGCAAATGACTTGGGTTAGGGCAAGCAAGGCTAAATTTTCTTTGGCCCTAATTGGCTCCATTGACTTCGAGTTTAAGTCAAATTTTTGCAAGACTCAAAAGTTATTTCTAGTTTGAGTTAAGATCGTGCTAGCTTAATTAATTTGTGCAAATATTATATAAGAGATTAAAGTTTATGAAGAAACACCAAACCACTTCGACTAATTAGGCAAGTGAAAGTAGCTTAATTGGATTTAATTACCTCTAATTTAGGTGCAAATTAATTAAATACTCGCAAAGATTATTTATTCCAGATAAAATCTAACATGAAAGGACCCAAATTCAAATTTAATGTTTGAATATATGACTTCAAGTTTCCTGCAAGATGAGTCATATGAAAACTAAACTTGTTAGAATGAGATCATCTATGAGTCAAAAGGGATCCGATAAAAATTGAATATCTACAAATCAGAGTCATAAAATCATCTTGTACTAAACAAAACAGTACATGCATGTCAAATATATATAGTATGGACTCGACAATGCATTGCTAAAGTTAATTGGACTGGATACCTAGCTAAAATCAACACATAAACCAAATACTAAGATCAAATACAAAAAACTGTCACGTCAAATTTGCATAGAAATGACTCGGATTTAAGCTACAAATATCAAACTGTATGAACAATAAAATATTACATTGACATTATTTAGATTGCATAAACTCCAAATAAATATGATATGCAGTCATAATGGCCAAATACTCGAACCCTCAAATAAAACTACGACACGATCTATAGAAGCAGTATCACTGAAGAAAGCAGAGTGAAAGGCACTACATCCGGAGAAAGGGCAAGGGAAAGACTCGTCCATGGGGTCTTTTTCTTTCTCTCGCTCTCCCAATCCATTCTTATGATAAGCAGGCTCAATGCCTGATATTTACCTCTGGAGATCCTTCTCTTTGAATTCCCGGTATTCTGTTTTCTCCACCCTTTAATTCATAAAGCAGATCGCCGGAAAGGCTTTTTATCAAGCATAAAGCGAGATTCTCTTAAAACCCTTGCTTACGCTTCGAGATATCCTTCGGTAGGTCTTTGGGATTCCTAAGGCCTGGGGAAGAGGAGTTAACTTCCGGCAACACTCTACTTCCTAATCCTAGAAAGAAAGAGGAAGCGAAATGTTGTCTTGGGAGATCGAAGAGGAGGCCTCCCCCATTTATTGTTAATCATTTAGGGCCTTGATGAGGTTGTAGACCTTTCCGTCGATGTCCAGCCTCGTTCCCTTATTCTCTCTCTTATTGGGTTTCGCTCATCAAGTTCTAGTTTGACCTGCCGCTCTTATCACAATCTTCGTCTTTTTTGGGTTCATACTCTCAACGGTGAATCGATCATTCGCTATCCTTTGAGGCAGAGACGATGAAAACATTATCTATGTTTGGTCGATTTATTTCGTACAAAAACTCAAAATCAAAGATAATTTTTTTCACATGCAGTCAAACATGGTATTCAAGGAGTTAATTTATACAGTAAAACCCCAGTGTTAGGTTAGGGTTTCACCCGCTCGTAGTTTTACCCGATTTAGGCCGATCTCAAGTCGGTTCGAATAAGTTTAAGCCACACTAGTTTTTAGTCATACTATAGAGGTCGAGTATCCCAACATGTAAATAATAGTTTCAGTCATCCTATAGTACAACATGTGTGAGATCTTTCAACTTAGTCCCACATTTAATGTCAGGGATAAGATCATGTTTATAAATTAGAATGAACTATAAATTTTTAATTTAGTTAATCATTTTTGAATAAATGACTTAACTTGTTATATTGTACTTTGGGCCAGATCATTACAAATGGTATTAGAGCCTCCTGATTATGTTTTAGATGGTGGACTGGAGTAGGGAAATTAGTTAGGCTGTCAATCATAGACCAACAATAGGTCATGAATTGGGGCTAGCAACGGGTCAAATGTTAGAATTTTGGGAACAAAATTTCCTAAAGTATGTGAATTATAAGATCTTTCAACTTAGTTTCACATCTAATATCTATTGGGATAAGATCCTATTTATAAATTGGAATGAATTATAGATCTTTAACTTTGGTTAACCACTTTTGAAAAAATGACTTATCTCATTGTGTTGCACTTTGGGCAAGGTCATTACAAATAGTATTAGAGCCTCCTAGTTCTATGTTACATGATGGGCTAGAGTAGGGGCATTAACTAAGCTACCGATTACTAGCCAAAGAAGGTCATTGGTTGGGCTAGCAATGGGCCAAACATAAGAATTTCGAGGAGGGGGACAAAATTTCTTAAGGTGGGTGGATTATGAGATCCCTCGACTTAGTCTCACATCTAATACCTACTGAGATAAAATTTTGTTTATAAGTTAGAATGAATTATAAATCTTTAACTTGGTTAACCACTTTTTGATAAAATGGCTTAACATATTATTTTGCAATTTGGATCAGGTCATTACAACATAAGTTATAAGTGTATACACGAGGTATATATATTTTTTGGGTATGTGATAGTTAGGGTTTTAGGGCTAGATCTAAGTCGTTACAGTATTTAATATTCATTTGGGATTTTCAGGGTATTTAATTTGCATACATCTTAATGATTTTGGACTATTGAATTTTCAGGGCCGAACTTAATTTGAGTTGTAGATTTTCACCCGATTGAATTTAGAGTTTTAAAGCTCATATAGCTTTCATGCCTCAATTTTCATCTATAAACTCACTTTTAGACCTTGAGTCAGTTTTGACTTTTGTTGATCTTGATCCGAGCTTTCCGATTATGTGTGTGTGTGTATGTATATATATATATATATATTGTATATAACCTCAAGTGGCCCCCATTAGGCCAACGAGTAATTTCATGCAAGATGGAGGAGGGAAGAAGAAGAAGGGCTCGCCCGCTCCAAATGTTGAAGCAAAACAAATTGGAATTGCCGAACCCCATGCTCGGTGGAGTTCTGATCCATCCGGAGAGCCTTCTCGAACGCGTAGAATCCATTGCGAGTGAATTTGGAGATGAAGATTGATTAATTGGAGATCAAAGGGGGCTTTAAGAAGAGGAAGAAGGGAGTACATAGGTAGGCGACACAGGGACGATTGGCCTCTATCTCGAGTCATTCAAGTTGTGCCATGTGTCAAGATCTATATAGTTCACGACCAGCCCTAGCATTGCCCAACAATTTTCAGTGAGATTTCTCCCATAATTTCAAAACATTTTTTCACCCCTCGCCATTGTGGGTTGCCGTTGGTGAGATTTTGGACCTCCTCCAACCACCGGACTAGCTTGATTGTGACCGCCTCATAGCCGGCTACCAACTAGGCTCCACCATCAACACTGGCACCGTCGTTTCTCTATCTATGGAGTGTTTTTGGTCATGGGTTTCTCATCGCCGCCACAACTTTCGAGGCATTTTTTAGCGCCAGCAAGCCACCTTTAGTGAGGCCAACCACCGAGATAGATTCCTCTCATTGAGGCCGACCTTTTGAGACTAGCGTCGACCCTAGTCATGCCCATCAACGATATTGCTGCACCCACCGACGATTTTGCCTCTTTGTGAGTCATTTTCCAGTCAACTAGTGGCCAAACTTCATCTGTCGTTACCACCATCACACTCCTCATCATCCCCCTGTTGATTATGATCATCATTAGCCTCTGCCAAGTTGTTGTTGCCATTTTTTGGCAACGGGCACCTCCTACCTGTCGGCCCGTTTACTTGTGTTGGCGTCCACCAGCTTGAATCTTGTTCACCTACTCGCCAACCTGCCTACCTGTGTGTGTCTATACCCATATCTGTCCAACCAACCCGGCCCACTTTCCAGTTAACCCAAACAGACTTAACTCCGCCCAACTTGGCCTGGTTCAGCCCAATCGACTCAGTTCATTATTTTTGCTTGTTTTGGCCATTTTTGAACAATTTCTGTAATTTGAGAACCTCTACATTAGTTTAGATGGATATTCACACCATTTAACATATTTTGACATTATAAGTATATATATATATATATATTATTTTTTTATTTCTTTTTATTGATATGTTTGTCGAGTATGATGAATGCTTATGTGATTATTTATTAATATTAATGATATATTTACTTATTAATATTAGTCATATTCATGTTTACTAAATTGTATTTATTTATTTGTTCATTGCGTCTATGTTTTTATTTATTTACATTTAATTATGTATTTTGTATTGGATAGCTCTGATGTTATTATTATTTATGATTAATTAATATTAACTATTTTTTATTTTTTTATTTATTTATCAAATTATTGTGAATTTATTTATTTAATTATTTATATGTTTATTAACACAGATTATATGTGATATTTATTTATATTTAGACAAATATTTATAATATTTATATAGTATAATTATATTATTATTTTACGATTAGAGTATTATTTTTTTCACATATTTGTTATCTATCTATCTATCTATGAGTTTAATTATTTATTTATTATTTATTTATTTGTTATTTATTTTCTTTATTGTGTCTTGATTTGCATGATAAATGTTTAGTTCTAGGTTTATTTAGCATTGTTTTCTTTATTATAATCTATTAATGATGTGAGCACACACTATGAACATACATCATATAGAGAAGTCAATATTTTACTTAGCAATAAGTTTTAATGTAGGTTTTAAAGTTTGAGTTCACCGTAGATAAGACATCACACTTAGAACTTAGACCACATATCCACTTAGGATTCACCCCTTATTTATCGCTTCTTTTATTGTGAATTGATTTAGTGTTTGCAAGACGGTCTAAGTGGTGTGTTATCAGATCTCATTTAACTTAGGTTATTTTTTGAATAATTTATTTTCGGATTAATAACCTTCGAGAATGAGATCCCTCGTGTCTGATTTCGAAAACAAGATCTACCACAAGTTGGCTTTGGCCTATTATATAAATCTCTTCCTAGACCTATATATCATTTTATCAAGTTTTTAGTAAGATGAGAGACGGTAAAATTGATTTGCACGATCCCATGAGCGGGTGTACGTGCTAAATCATAACAGAGCTTTGGATTAGTGAGAGGGTTGTTTCATTTTCAAGGGATCCTGACAACTCCACTTTTTGAGTTTCCTCACACCCAAAAAATGTGGAGGTTCATGGGTATTGTTTAGTACAGCCCACATCCGGACATGTGGTTTAAAAGGTATTGAAGGCCACTGCCTGAAAGTATTAGATCTTTGTGCTTAGGGCCAGGAGGAATATGGAGGGAAAAAAATAGTTTAGGATATACGGGTAGTCGCAAGGGATCGAGAGAAAAATGAGAAAATGTCGAGAAAGGCATAATGCCAGTCAATTTATGATGCTAGATGGTCTGCATTTATATAACTACTTAGTAGATGCCCTTATGTGGAGTTTAGTAAAAATATATAATGGTTTTCTTTTAAACGAGATTCATCTCTCATTTGACAATTTGATATTTAGTTATTTTTTTAACAAGTGACATCCGTTACTGATATTTTTCATATTATATATGTAGGTCTTCTGATCATGAATAAACTTTGGTACAAAGATAGATAAATGATACACACACTTGAGTTCAGCGTAAATACTTTCTTTCATACTTTTATTTATATTTGTTAAATTTTCATGTATATTTCGTAATGCCTTCTATTTTTGTCAAGACAAGTAAATTATTTCGATTTGTTTTTATAAGCTAGTCTTGCTAATTAACAGTTTTAGACATGACTCGAATCGATTATAATATTTTTTATTTGGTTCTTAAGTGAACCGAAATTAAGGTGTTACATCTACCCTATTAATTATATGTTTCTTGCATTTTCTATTTTTATCCAATTTGAAAAATAGGCATTTTCATTTTCATGAAAGAATGATATTCATTCACATATTTTGCACACTATTAATTATCTCAATTAATCTTATCTAGTCACACTGACACAAAAATTAAATCATCCATGAAAATAATGAATGAAATTCGGCTAGAAAACCATAGAATCTGGCTGCGAAATTCAATCCACATATGATGGACAATAGAGTAATTCATAATAGGAATAAATGTAATTTTATTAATCGTAAGTTTTTATACTACGTTATTAGACTCATTATCTACTTATAATATAGTTGATTTGATTTTAAGGCTTTTCTCGGGGCATGCATCACATAACGCATGGAAGGTAAATCAAAAGTAAAAAAAAAAGGAGGAGGAGAGACCGGTTCATTGCAGGAGACCGGGTCTTGGTGGTAAACCGTGTACGGAGAGCAGACCGGACCGGACAATTAATTGGGCGAGCCTCGCAATCCAACCAAAAGTCAGGAAGGGGGAACTGTAGAATCCCCGTTCCTTCCGCCCCTCCCCTCGCCGGATTCGGCCGCCGGTAGCCGGAATCCGCCGACGTCGACTTCGATTGCCCTCCATTCTCCGCCTCGGCATCCTTCTTGACGAAATTCGAGTTTCTTGGTGTCTATCTTTACAGACTGCGTGCCGCGTAGTCGCCGCCCGGCACTTCCGCAGCCGGCCTCTTGTTCCCTTCTCTAATTCGGCGATTTCTTTGGCGTGAAATTCTTTCGGTTCTGATCCTGGGAAGTCATTCTTGGAGAGTTCCTGTTTTTTTGCTAGCGGAATCGCTATCTGATCTGCCCTTTCGCACCCCTTCGCCGTTGTCTGCTTCTGCCGCCTCATTGTTGGGTTTCTTTTGGATTCTTTCAAATAGGTATGCATCTTGTTGGGTTTCTTTTGGATTCTTTCAAATAGGTATGCATCAGTGTTGGTAATGTTCGTCTTTTTTTAAAAAAAAATGCTTTTTTCTTTCTAAGGATTTTCAGAGGCTTATCTTGAATTCTACTGGTTGGGGTTTTTTTTGTTTCGCATATTTCATAAAGCAAACACCTTTTTAATGTGTTATTGGGATGACTTTGGTTGGGCTGAGAAATCATTGAAACAAATGTGGAGAATGAACACATTGGATTTAGATTGAGAGGGGTGATAGAAGGAACTAGCTGTTACAATTGAGAGACCAGAGATTAGAGTATTATGCATGAAAACGATACGGTCCTCCTCCTGTAGGTTCTGGCAGCCGGATCCTATGCGTGTAGCCGAGTGTGGCACTGTTCATGCATCCTACATGATGGTCATATATTTCTTTAATCCAAAAGAAATTACCTAGACATTTTAGATTCGTTCAAGAGCACTAATGCAAAATCCTTTCTCCGAGAGAGTAAAAACTTCTCAATATTATGATCAAGAGAAGATTGCTCTCCCATGTCAGAGCATGTTTAAAATTGACAAGACACCTAATCAACGTTGACTTTTCCATCAATACCTAATGCCACAGCCGCATTGGGTCTAGGGTGCCAAGAATGTATGCGTGTAAATGCTGTTGTCAGTGTTACGCCACAAAGAATTTGAATTCACTGAAATGTTTTGTGTTTAGGGTCTAGGGTGTGTTTTCATGTTCACCCTATGCTAGGGTTTTGTTCTATCGTAAAACTTCTGGAGTACAAAATTATTGTCTATCTATGATTCAGATTAATACTTAAATATTTTTGGAGTTAGATCATATACATTGTATGACTGTCAAGGAAGATGATCCTCTTACTGGCAAGGTATTCGCATTGTTGCTGCTAATAGTTTTTGTATATAACACTTATGTGGAATGTGGTTTTAAGGCATTTGTAAATTTGAATTATTGTGAATGTTGAACTTGCCAGCTTTGGGAATATTTACATTTTTGGGAACCTTTTGTAATTACATTGTATTTTGACAATGAAGCAGCACCTTTGTGTGCATACATGTTTATTTACAGAACCAATGTTGATCGGTTTGTGAAAGAGAGTATTCACTTTTCTGTCAAGTTATGTTGCGTAAAGTTCGCTGCAAAACATATCCTCTTTGGAGGTTTGGATCAAGATGGGCTTCCTTTCTGATCACCTTGTTCTTGCATGGGTCTGCTCTGCTGTTTATGATGAGAGAAATTAATTGGTGATACTAAATTTAAGCTGTTGACAGAAAGGATAAGGTATAGATGAAGATAAAATCTATTGTAAATGTTTAGTTGCAGGACAGTTTTAGGCTGTTTGCCATGCAACTTATAATTTGTTAGAGCTGGATTGAGTACATTTTGTCCAACTGAGATTTGAGCTTTGAGTTTTTAGTGAAGCTTCCATTAATTGATCGGAGAAGTGTTGACACCACTACTCTGGTCATTTTTGTGTCTGTTATTAAAGATAGGGATCTTGTTAGCAAATTATTTCAATTGTATTTTGACAAGATAATGTGAAAAATTATTCAGTGAATCCAGTTCACCATTCATCACTTGTCACTCCGGTTTCAACATTTGTTGTTGTTGTTGTTTGTTTTTTCTTCTATTTTTTTTGTTATAGATTTGAAACTAGTTTCCAAAGTGGTATTTTCATGATGAGGTTGTTATCTTTAGCATATTGTGTTTGAGGCAACATCAAATTCTATTTTTAGTAGATGGATATGACTTCCACTTTCTCTTAACAGGTTTGATGTCTGGAAATGGCCCTTAGGAAGTGCGTCTCATCTGATTATGCATATTCTATAATTCCTCCAAGTGTGAATCAAAGGGCTATCAGTGGAACACTCATGGAAACTGATGTGGACATTGATATTCAAGAAGTTTACTTCCTGATAATGCATTTTTTGTCATTGGGGCCGTGTCAAAAATTCTTTGGACAGTTCTGGAATGAGCTGTTGCAGCATCAGCTTCTTCCTAGGAGGTATCATGCTTGGTATTCACGAAATGGAGCCACTAGTGGTGATGAGAATGATAATGGCATTTCTTTTCCCTTGAGCTACAGTGACTTGGTAGAGAGGCATGTTGTCTTCTTGATATTTATTATATTGAAATTTAAAGCATTTGCTGCTGGCTTGTCAAATGAGGAATGGTTAAAAATATTTTACAATGTGCAGGCATTCTCATATTCAGAAAGATCATCTGGTAAAACTTCTGAAGCAGTTGATACTGAGTACTGCATCACCCTTGCATGGCTTAGTTGCAGGACCTGCAAACCCAATTGATGTTCCTACATTGCTTGGAGCTGGTTCCTTCTCTCTATTGGAGTGTGAGTTCTGTCATATGTACTGTTTTTGTTTTCTAATAAGCTTCCTGAGAAATGGAACTATTCAATGTCATTAGTATTATTTCCACACTTGTTTGACATTTTATTTTTGCACTTGTTTGACATTTTATTTTTGCTGCTGGCAGCTGAGCGAACCACTGAACACAGGGTAGGTGATCGATTTCCTGCATACTTACGTTGGCCCCACATGAAAGCTAGTCAGGTTCATGGTTTGGGTTTGAGAGAGATTGGTGGAGGATTTACAAAACATCATCGGGCTCCTTCTATTCATGCTGCTTGTTATGCTATCGCAAAACCTTCAACCATGGCACAGAAGATGCAGATAATTAAAAAAACAAGAGGCCATCGGGACCCTGTGTATTGTGGTATGAACTTTTCTTAATATTTACAGAAGTTAAAAATATATGAAATTGTGTGCCAACATAGTTGGAATGATAGTTTTATTATGATTACAAGGCAAGAGCTTGACAAGTTTCAGCATATTAAGTAATTTATAGATGAAAATTGTGTGTTAGTATTTTTCGTGGTGTGGAATCCTGTTTATATTTCAGTGTATATCATTCTATTTAGATGGTGACATACAATTATATCGACCTTTATGAAAATTCATGTTATGACGAGTGTTTTTGATAAATTCTTTAAATGGCAATTCCTAACCAAATGCTAATACTTGGGTTGCTATCATGTGAAATGGAGTAAGTAAAATTATTAGGTGATGATATCGTTTGATATCATCACCTAATTTCGGTACCAGTAATAAATTTTATTTGTTCATGTCTATACAACTTTCGACTCATGCTTTTTCTTTAACCATCTTATCATTAATCAATTAGAGTTTTTTATAATTGTTTATCCATGCTGTAGCAACATTTGATCGTTCTGGACGCTATGTTGTTACTGGCTCTGATGATCGCCTTGTGAAGATTTGGTCGATGGAAACAGCGTTCTGCTTGTCTAGTTGTCGGGGACATGAAGTATGTGTCTTTATATCTGTTCTTAGTTAGGTATGGTTCATTTAAGGCTTGGCCTTTATCATAGGGATATAACTGTTGAGGTTGTCTAATTTGAAGGGAGATATTACTGATCTTGCCATAAGCATGAACAATTCGCTCGTTGCATCTGCTTCAAATGACTTTAGCATTAGAGTTGTAAGTTTATTTCACAAGTACACACTATTGTTTATGATGTGCCTTTTGAGTAATCATTTATAATCTTTCATGGTTTGACTGATGCAGTGGCGTTTGCCTGATGGCTTCCCAATATCTGTTTTGCGTGGACACACCGCAGCGGTGACTGCTATCGTGTTCAGTCCACGCACTGTTTACCAGCTTTTATCGTGAGTAATACATTTTATTTGCTTCTGGTTTTCCATTATCAATTAGCGTTCAATAAAGTCATTGGGACAGTCTTACAACTTTGTATGGGGGACTAAGAGCATCTAAGGGTTTCAAACAATGCCAAAAACAAATTAACAAATTTCTAAAAAACTGAAAAGGCTATAGAGCAATCATGCGATTTCAGCCCCTTTAGAATATTTATCAAATAGCATCTCTATCTTGTCTCTTGTTATTGAATCATCTGCTGTTTCAATTGTCAAATTGACAATGACTTTGTGTTTCTTGCTTTTGTATAACCTTATATGATATTATAGCTTTGGTGTTCTTCTTGTCAGGTCATCTGATGATGGCACATGTCGGATATGGGATGTGGTACATTCTCAGCAAAAGCCACGAGTTTTTATTCCTAAACCTTCAGATTCGCAGCATGGTCCATATTTATCCCTCCTTACTTTTTTTGTGAAAATGCATTTTTCTGGGCATGATGAGTATTTAATTTAAGGAAATTTGCACCAGGAAAGACTAATGATGCCCCAGCAACTTCTGCTCAGCGTGGAAATCAAGTTTTGTGTTGTGGATACAATGCCAATGGGACAGTTTTTGTCACTGGAAGCTCTGATACTTACGCAAGGGTAACACTAAATTTTTTTTTGTTTTTCCTCAACTGCCTGAACTTTGATCTATTGCATTCATACAAAATACAATTCAGTCTTGAAACACACTTTTCATTTTTAATCTGTCATAAGCTGATTCTGAATTCCTAGTTTTTCATTTAGTCTGTTTGCCATCTTTGTGCAATTGGTCCTTGTTTAGGTGTGGAATGCAATGGTTAAGTTCACTCCAGAAGACTCAGAGCAGTCTAATCATGAAATTGATGTCTTATCTGGTCATGAGGATGACGTGAATTATGTACAGTTCAGGTGTGTTAGATTCATAAAATGTTTTCTTTGAGACATGGAAATTCCTATTGGTGACTTTTTTTTATTTTTGATGCAGCGGATGTGCTGTGGCTCCAAAAGCTTCTCCATTTGACGTATTGAAGGAGGACAATGTCCCCAAATTTAAGAATTGCTGGTTGGTTTTACTTGCTAAGTATCTGAGTTTTGCCTTCTGAATTTTTCCTTCTGATTTTGTCGATCTAGATGCAAATTAGTGAAGCAGATTTTTGATAATAAGTATTTAATGTTTTTTCTCCCAGGTTTCCTCATGATAATATTGTTACTTGTTCTCGTGATGGTAGTGCAATCATTTGGATTCCAAGGTCACGCAGGTCTCATGTAAGCATATCAATGAGTCATTACTTTTATTTAAATTGGGAAAGCCACATTTACTGTAGAGTTGTCATAGCTTAATTACCATTGATGTCTGCTGCACTTCTTGTTACGGAGGAAGAGGCAATACTTGGATGTTTTTGTCATGTTTTTAATGTAATTGTACTGGTATGTTCTCCATTTAGCTATGCCTGTCAACGGAGTCATGAAAAGTTGAACCATTTTTTGAAAAAATAAACACTTACTCAAATCTTCAGGTTGTTATGGGTAAAGAGATCATACTGTGAAAGCATACCATGATTTGTGTGTTTTTTAAGTTAACTCACGCCATGATGTTGATATTAATTTTTTAGAGGGAATTTTTTTTTCTTGTTGGAAGCTTGAAATAATCTTTCTATAGATTACTGTATAATGATTATGGGAAGTCTAAAGTTGAGATGCATTGGTGAAGGAGGTATGATAAGTGGGGAAATTTTTGTACAGAACACTATGAGATGTATTTTTAGTGGGTGTTGTAGATGTGTAAGCAATAAAGTTGAGGAATGAAAGTTGTATTATGCTTAAGACTTACGAGTGGATTTTTTCCACTTTTTTTGGTGTAGAAGTTGATGGTGAATGATATGTATTCTTAACCAGCACCCTAGAGAAAAAGACCTTGAGACTTTGATACATAATTTTTGGATGTTAATGGATTTTTTCCACATATACATATATCTTGCATATATCATTGGTTCATTTCATATTTACTTTTTTTGGCATAAATGGCCTAAATCTATGAGCAAACAGTTACCCCCTAAATTTTGCTCTGGGATTCAGGCAAAAGCTGGGCGTTGGATACGAGCATACCATCTGAAAGTTCCACCTCCTCCCATGCCTGCACTACCTGCTCGTGGAGGGCCTCGGCAGAGGAATCAGCCTACTCCTCGAGGTGTTAATATGATCATGTGGAGCTTGGATAACCGATTTGTGCTTGCTGCTATCATGGGTAATCCATTTTTATCTATTTCTAAGTGATGGTGAAAGCTGAAATCTCTTTGCTGCCTGTTTCTTTATTTTATAAATATATTCTTTAACAGATTGCAGAATATGTGTGTGGAATGCTGTTGATGGTAGCTTGGTTCATTCCCTGACTGGTCATAGCGCTTCTGTAAGTTTGCCACTGAGGGACCTTAGCTTTTCTTCTACAGCATTACAAGTAACATGGTAGCAATTTTGCCAATTTGGTGACTAGTTGAAACTTGAAATAAAGCTTTTATGAAATGTTTTTGTATGGTATTGCATTTCTTGAAGCATGTTGACCTGTTAAACCGATTTAACCAATTTTCAAGGTTCTATATAGTCTTTTGATAAAACTTTCCTGTATTAATAACAGTTAAAATGCTGCTGAAGTTGTGTGTTTGATATTTTTCTTCAGCTTTAGCTTAAAAAGTCCAGTTAGAATTTCAACTAACCAGGCTAGTGGTATCATTGTTTGTAGACTTATGTTCTAGATATTCATCCTTTCAATCCTCGCATGGCCATGAGTGCTGGGTATGATGGCAAAACCATTATTTGGGATGTAAGTTCACTGATTTGTACTTTTTACTTTGCATAAATAAATAGTTAAAGTTAGTATTACATTGTGTCAAATTTCTTCAATTTAGATATGGGAAGGGATCCCTGTGCGTGAATATGAAACTGGAGGCTTCAAGTTGGTAGATGGGAAGTTCTCACCGTAAGTTGCTTATAGTTCATGTAGATTGCAGTTTTTTTTTCTTTTCTTTTTGTTGTTGTCAAAACTAGAAGAGATGTGGGCAAAAAAGTGTTGGAGGAAAACCTATGCTTATAAGTAATAATGCCTTTGATTTCTTTAAGATCTTTGGCTATTCTCTTTGAAATTTTGATTTGAAAGGTTTTTCAATTTTTATTAGTTATTGCCTGAACAATTTGGGCCATCTGTTGTTGCATGTTTGGCTATTTGTGAATCACGTCTAATCTTACCAACTTGTTGTTTCTTAGTTACCGTATTGTGACGTGTGCATTTGTTGAATGAAATTAGGGATGGTATGTCAGTTGTGATTTCTGATGAAGTTGGCCAGTTGTACATTTTTTCTACTGGTCAAGGGGAATCTCAGAAGGATGCAAAATATGACCAGGTAGTTAAAGACGTCATTTTGATTGGCAACATTTTTTGTAGTGGGGAAAATGTTTATGGTCTGATTTATTTGTATATCATATGCATTGAACAGTTTTTCCTTGGTGATTATCGCCCACTGATCCAAGATTCCATTGGAAATGTTGTTGATCAGGTAGTTGAATTTTTATATTTAATTTTGTTGAATTATTTCTCAGTCAGTGCTTGTGCATGGCTGGTCCTAGGCCCGAATCATCAAGATTTTGCCAATTGTAATCACATGGATACTAGATTAGGATCCATGTCCCGACTGTTTTTTGGGATAAGGTGGAGGGAGGAGGAGAAGAATTTTGATCAATTTTTTGGATGGCTTTATTCATTTTAGTTTTAGAAGTTCATATTGTCCAAATTGTAAATAAAAAGCAATGGCGTTATCTCTTTAGGTACCATTAATTTATAACAAGTGGGTCTGGTTTTACTTCTTACAGGAGACCCAACTTGCGCCGCATAGAAGAAACATTCAAGATTTACTATGCGATCACGGTATTTACATTTGATTTCTTGTTTAATATAAATTTTAGTTTATGTACATGCTTGAGAATATGCATATAACTTGTCTTTCTCATTTTTAAAATTTTTTCGAGCTGTTATCAGGTATGATCCCATATCCGGAGGCTTATCAGAACATGTACCAACAAAGGCGTTTAGGTGCTCTAGGTATTGAGTGGTGCCCAGCTCCACAAGTTACTTTTGCCATCGGCCCTGGAGACAATCCTCAGCTACAAGCCCATTCATTTGTCCCATTTTTGGATCCGGACAGATGGAATGAACCATTGCCCGAGTTTGTGGACATTGATTGGGAACGGGAGAATATTGAGGTTCAGACTGAGGATACTGATTCTGAATACAACGTAACTGATGAATACTCAAGTGAAGGAGAAGCTGAGAGCTTGAGTGGTAATTATTCCGAGAATGAAGGTAGTGCTGAAGAGACAGAGATAAACCTTGCTAGGAAAGAAAGCATTCGGAGGTCAAATCGGCATAAACACATGCCAGAAGTAAGTGAAGCTTGATATTTTTATTGAGAACTTACCTGTAATGTTGATAAGCGATTCTTCTTTTTCAGGTTGAGATTATGACTTCATCAGGTAGGCGAGTTAAGAGGAGAAATTTGGATGAACGTGATGGTTCAGGGTCTGTACCATCACAAAAATCCAAATCAGGGCGCAGGAAGATGGGACGAAGGAGAAAATCATTAGCATCAAAATCAACTTGGCCCCAAAGGCGAGCTGCTAAAAATGCAATGACTTTATTTTCACAAATAAATGGAATTTCATCTGATGGAGAAGGATGTGATTCTGAGAGCAATACATTGAATGATGAATCTTCTCTTTTGATTCAAATATGTTGAGCAATGAATCAGATAGATCAATCCAGCATGCAGGAGAGGTACTTATCGATGATTCTGAAGTGACAGGCAAACCAGATGAACTATCTAAGCCGATTAATGGGGTTAAGAGGAGGTTGATTCTGAAGTTTCCAATTCGTGCTTCTGAGAAAATTGGTGCCAAATGGCTAGATAGGGGTGAGTCATCATCCCAGCCTGTTTGTGGAACACCAAATGGAGCAGTAGATCCCGAACAAGCAGATAATTCCTTGGACCATAAAGAATATGGAGTGAATAAGAATTTTTCAGAGTGCGGAGGTGAGACAGTTGGAGATCTTTCTGGCTTTTCAGTGGGACATGCAGAAAACAAGATGAAATGGGGGAAGTAAAGGCACGCTCCTCTAAGCGAATGCGAATGACTCAAGAAGATCAAAGAAACATTTCAAATGGTAGTAATTGTCATTCCTTACTAAACAAATGTAATTCTGTTGCACCAAAAGTTAATTGTGGAGGTTGGAGCCAACATTCAGGTGACAAACTGCACGACCATATACATGGTGAGATTGGCATAAATGGAAACTATGAAGAAATAGTTCCTGATAATGAAGTTAAATTGCTTTCTGCGGAGAATGTGTTACTTGCTGATTGCAGTAGAAGCAATGGCAACTATGTTGTCTCTTCAAGCAGCAGAGATAGAGTCCGTGATGAGCAAATGATGAATGCTGACGCTTTCACCAGCAAGGGAAATGGGGTGAGTCTGGCTTGTGAGGACGTTAGTCAAGACATCCAAGCAACTGAACACCAACCTCAGCTTACAATTAGAAAGCTGAAGTTTAGGTCAAAAAAATGTAAATGAGCAGCAAAGTCCATCTTCGGAAAATGAAGACAATTTCCAACTAGAGACCGAAGAAGAGGATTGCCCTCCTGGGACTAGTGGTGAAAATAATGGCATAGAGAAACCAAGGATTCTTGGTGGTGGAAGTTTGAGTTCAATTGGTGCTAGGAGGTACAATTCTATTTATAGAAGGTCCAAGGCATACCGAGGTATAGCCGAAGAAAATGATCTTGGTGAAGATATGGATGTTTCAGAAGTGAAGATGGAAGCTAATGAAGATGAATTTCCTAGGAGGTCTGCACGTATGAAGGCTACAGTATTCGGGAGGGAAAGCCAAGCTTTGGCAGAGGCATCCAATCATTCTGAAAAGCTTGGTTTAAGTTGGCCACGAAATCACCTTCCTGAGGATTGGTATGAGAATCCCAGGATGATCACTAGATCTAGTAGAAATCGAAGAGGAAATCCTTTTGATAGAGAGTTAAATAAGAGAAAAAATATTCAATCAGCTAAAAAGCAGTCTTGGTTGATGTTGACAGAGCAGGAGATAAATTATGTACCTCAGCTTGGTGATGAAGTTGCATATATAAGACAGGTATCCAAAACCTTAGTGTATAAATATGTCTTAAGGTAAAAGTCTGGATAGCATGTTTGTTCTTTGCTTCATTATGTGATTTCCTTATTTGATAGAAGCTATTATCCGATCCATGTTGTTCAACTTTCCTTCCCTGTTTCTGGATAAATGTTTATCAAATGATTTTTTTGTTCCTTTTGGGGCTATTTCTGAGATCTTGCCAAGCTAAAATTATTGGTTTAATTCCAAGCTAACTGTACTTATTAGCATGCTATTATGAACGTCACATCTTTGCTAATATTTCTATATCGGTATCATTACTTAGTTTTATTTTTGGATTTGCTGGTGCATTTGGGCTAGAATTACAAATCATTATTTATTAATCTTGCTGATATAAGATTATAATTTCTATATTATTATGTAGTCAAGAAAGCCTTGTGATTGGCTGTGAATGTGCTCTTTACTTCTTCTTTTTTCAATTCTTTTGTTCTAGACGCAATATGGCCTTTGTCATGTTGACTTATGTTTTTTTCTAGGGTCATGAGCAATATCTGAGTTGGTCCCATCGATTAGATCAAGGACCATGGGCAACATTACATAAAAATGTGAGGGCTGTAGAATTTTGCAAAGTTCTGCAGTTGGAGTATTCGTCACTGCCTGGATCTGGGGAAAGTTGTTGCAAACTAACTCTTGAATTTGTAGACCCTGTGAGTAGTGTGTTTGGCGAGACATTTAAAGTGACCTTGCCAGAGCTGGTTGACTTTGCAGATTTTGTTGTATTGAAATCCCGATATGATGCAGCTGTTGATCGGTGTTGGACAAATAGAGATAAATGTGAAGTATGGTGGAATAACGGGGAAGGTGGTAGTTGGTATTCTGGACGTATTGTGCAAGTAAAGCCTAAATCTTTGAACTTCCTGGATAGTCCCTGGGAAAGATACAATGTTTTATACAAAAACGGTTCTGAAACTTATGATCACAGTCCTTGGGAACTTCGTGATCCTGGTGGTTTATGGATTCACCAACAACTTGATAATAGTGTCACAGAAAAGCTTCTCTTCTCGCTTGACAAATTAGAACGTAGTTCAAACCAGAGTCAGGTCATCTTTTACTTATATCTTTGTTTCAATAAATTTTGTTTTCGGTCTTCAAGATATGATTGTGGAGGGTTTGTTTGCAGGATTCATATGGGATTCGATGGTTGAAGCAGGTTGCGCAGAAATCCGATTTCTTGAACAGGTATAGTTTCTTTTAAGGCTATTGGTATAGAGACCTGTTTTTTAGACGATGTCTGTGTTAATTAGTGGGGAACTGAGATGCGGTATTGAAATTTAAAACACATCATTTAAAAATTATAAGTGGCGGATTGGGTTTGGTAATTGTGATAATATGTGAAAAGTCATTTTCGGTTGGGTTTTTGAAAGCCAGTTTTTTTAATGTTAAAAATTAAACAAGTATTTATCTAGTCTAACACAATTATATCATCGTTTATAGTCTGAGTTTGTGGCACATCACTAGTTTTTATTGCAAAGCAAGCCAGAAACATCGGGGGTGTTGGTTTGCTGTGTTTGAAATTTGAATCATTGCCAGTTTGTGCATTGTATCTAGAGCAAGATCAAGCATTGTGACCTGTAATTTTCTATGTTCTATGACATGATTGAAGGAATGAGTCTAAGTATTGAATTAAATGTTGCTTTATTTAGCCTTTAGCTGGTCTAGGAGCATATTTGCTTATTATCAAGGTTAGAGTGAAATGCCTCACATGTTCAAATTGCAACGGATCACTGCTAGAAAATGCTTACTGACTGCATGTTTTGAGAAAACAAATTTGTAGATATATTGAAATGAGATGAGTAATTTTCAGACGCATGTAAGACTCTTGTCACATTACTTTTAGGTGTGCATTGGTAGTGCCATGTTAGTTAAATCAACAATCATTCCACAATGCTTATGTTTAATAATTTGATGAAAACTAGTCATTTTGTTTTTGCATGGGTTTTGTATTAATCAATTTAAATGTGAAGGCAACCGTACATGCAAAACTGTTAGACACCCAGGCTAGCTGGGATAAGCACATAAATGATGATAGTGAAGTTGATGGTGATTGTCTTCATGATGACGAGGTCTCTTATTGTAGTAATCATGTTCTGCAGGTTCCCTGTTCCGTTATCTCTAGAAATTTTCAGGCGAAGATTAGAAAATAAATATTATCGGAGTTTGGAGTCGGTGAAACACGATGCTGATGTTATTCTTGAGAACTGCAAGTTATACTTTTCCAGAAATGCAGAGATACTCTCCAGGATTCTGCACCTTCAGGAGTGGTTCCGGCAGACTCTTAACTTGTAGCTGTTCACGCTTCAAAATTTTGTAGGTAAAATTTATCAATATTGGCCGAGGGTCGATCCACAGGTAACAAATGTAGATAGATGCCACTTATTTTATTTCTTTCAGCTTTTGCCGATAACAATCTTCTGTGGATGATCTAAAATTTGGAAGCTGGATCTTCCTTTTGGGGATTGTTTGTTGGCCTTGCTGAATGGGGGGTGGGTGCCTTTGGAGAGCTACTTGTGAGCGGTCATCCTGCAATATTCTTTTGTGTACAGAGACACAATTTTTTTCATATAAGCAAATGGAAGAGGAATTTAATGTTCTTCCTGTCTCTATCTTTTGACTTGCTAGCACGAGGAAGGGAGGTAAGAGTCACGTTGTTTATTTGTATGTTCTAAAGATAAAAGCATCGGAAATAGAAGGTACATTGATAAATGGTAAAAGTGCTTGTTGCTATTGAAATTAAACGTTTCGTAGCATATGGTGGGGAGATTAAACGTCCAATTCACCAATTGTTTTGTTAATTTTTGAAGGCATGGTATCTCTGCAATATGGAGGAAATCCTATCGTGCAACATCCGTGTTCACGTAGGTCCAATGAGCTGGTGTCCCAATTGACTGTAAAATGTTCATGCTATATAGAATAAAGATGTAATTCTTTGTAAGGTTTCAGGACATCAAAAAATGCCAAATGCATCGCTTTTATGTTTAAAACACTTTTGGAAATGCTGTGAGACATGACAATAATTCTGTGCTTAGAAAAAATATATGTGAGAGCAACTCTGTTGGCTTAAAGCCTGTGTTTCCTTTTGAAGGAAGATTTATGGTCATATGCCCCCAATTTATTTTCTTTAATAATGGTATTTGAATAAGAAATAAAAATGATAAAATTTTTGTATTTCTTTTATATATTATAGGTTTTTTATTTTTTATTTATTTTTGGACGGGAGGAATATGGCAATTGGTATAATATATATATATATATATATATATATATATATATTCTATGGTGCCCTGCCCCAGTGCCAAATCTGGGCCACTCGAGACCCGCCTGTCCGACCACTCTTGCCCGCTTGCTGTTGGCTGCTCCGCTGCCGCCCCCGTCGCGTCGCCCCACTAGTGCCCGCCGTTCCCCTTCACCCTCCGTTGCGCCTTTCCAACCCTCGGTCGCGCTCTACGCGACCCCTTAGCTGGTGCGTGAATGGGGCCCCAGTCGCGTCACCCCAGCTAGTGCCCCTAGTGCCCTGTCACCCTCGGGCGCGCCATTCCAGACCACTCTGTTGCTGCCGGAGTGGTCCCCTAGTTGGTGGCAGTGAATGGGGGGGCGAGCGTAGCGGAGGCGATGGGCCGAGGGAGGGGGACAAGGATGGGCTGGCGGTCAGGCCGGCGGGCGGCGGCTAGGCTAGCAGACGGGTCTAGGGGTGGGTTTAGGGTAGTGAAATCTGGACCACTGGATTTCAATCCAACGGCCCAGATTTAGCAACACATTGTGCGCTGCCAAAAGAGGGCAGTGCACCATAACACTCCTGAGCAAGGGGCAGGAAAACTTTCGTGCCCAAAAGTTTAATCTAGGTCATCCTTGTGATCAAACAACCCAGATTTGATTAAAGAAAAAATTTTTTCTCACCCCCTATACCTGCCGCCTCTCTCCAATGCCCTCTGCCACCCCACTTTCGCCTACGGCCGGGCAGGGCGGGGAGGGGCAAGGAGAGAGGTGGTTGGCGCCACCGCTCGGCCACGCCGAGTCTATGTCACGCCACAGATGCCACCGCACCGTGTCGCTGTCCTATCGCGGATGCCACCCTGTTGTGTCACCGCCCCCTAGCGCCCAGCGCCTGTCGCATAGCGGGAGGGGCTGATGCCCTTCCTCCCCACTCCCTCCTCTTCACTCCACTACCGCGAATGCCGCTGACCCGTCGCGGACACCCCTCTGCCTCACTCCCCCTCGACCCCATAGTTACATAAATTTGAATCGGAATCGGAATCGGAATCGGTTTTTAAGGGAGTTGAAATCGGAATCTGTTTTTGAGGGAGTTGAAATCGGAATCGGTCTAAATCGGACAGGAATCGGTTCAATTGAATCGGTCCAAATTAGTTTAATCGGTCATATATAACGATGGTTGCATAAATTGGAATCGGAATCGGAATCAATTTTTGAGGGAGTCAAAATCGAAATCGATCTAAATCGAACAGGAATTGGTTTAATTGAATCGGTCCAAATTAGTTTAATCGATCATATATAATAATTTGATAATTTATAATATAAATATATTAAAATTAGGTATTGATGTTATTTTGATATTATTCTATGTATTATAGTTTATGATATTTTTAAATATTTTTTAAGATTTTTTATAAATTATTTAGAATTAATTATTATTTTTGACTCGAGTTAGACTCGAGTGAACTTTAATTACGAGAATGCCACCCTCCGCTCTTTACCGCCCGCCGCCGCCGGCAGCCCCATCGGCGGCGAGTCTCCCGGCCACTGCACTGTCGGTCGGCCACACATTGGAGGCCCGGTTGCCAGGGCGGCCGTCAGCGGCGATTCGTGCGTCACAGAGCCGATTCGGTCTGGCCACACGTCGGCGGCGACGTTGCGAGGTCGACGGCTAGCCTGGAGTCGGGGACGCACGGCGGAAGGCGGAAACAGGGCGGCAGAGGGCAGACGAGCGGCGGCGGTGTGGGGGGAGCGGGTTAATTTTAGGTTTTTAAAGTCAAAATTACCATTTTACCCATGCTTAAATAATTTAATAAATATTATACCTAGGGTATTTTAGTAAATTTACCAAAAAACCGATTCACCCCGATTCCGAATCAGAGTCAACTCGGCCGGAATCAGGCGAGCTCGGCTCTGATTCGGGGCCGACCGATTCGGCCCCAATATCGGATCGGCAAGTTACCGATCCAATTTGAATCGGCCGATTCCGGTAACTATGGTCAGGACGACTTGGTCGAGGGGGAGTGGGGCGTTTGCGGCGAGGCGACATCTTTTTTTTTTTTCATGTCGTGGCTGGATCTGGCCACAGCCGTCGTGACAGGAAATAAAAATTGGTCGTGCGGCACGATCTGGCCATGTCTGGCTGCCCTGAGGCCAAATTAGGTCGGTGGGCGGTTAGACAAGGCCGTCCGTGGCCGGTGGCGGCCGCCCGCGGCCAGTGATGGGTTTTTTTAAATAATAGATTTAGGTCATCCATATAATCAGACAGCTCAAATCAAAGTTTTAATTTTTTTAAAAAAATCTATAGATTTGGGTTATCCTTATAATCGAATGGCCCGGACTAATATGTGGCGCATAGACAATTCTCTACCTCTA
The DNA here is from genome assembly GCA_033002965.1 of Piper betle. Lineage (NCBI taxonomy): Eukaryota > Viridiplantae > Streptophyta > Magnoliopsida > Piperales > Piperaceae > Piper > Piper betle. Next base: position 46,709 of record JAURVB010014504.1, on the reverse strand, counting down.
GCGCAAAGAATCAGGTCGTGTGTGTGCATGTATATATATATATATATATATATATATATATAATGGCATAACAATATTGTTATTTTTCCTAATGATGGGCAATTTGTAAATTATAGCGTAATCTAATTGAAGTTGTTTAAAGATTTTATTTGATTATCTTAACATCAACCTAATATTCCTCGTTATCATCAGTATTTTTTTCTGAAATTTTAAAAAAAAAAGCTTATACGAGGTGATGAGAAGAAGACGCTCTTTCATTTTAAGAGAGGGTATTTGATAATTAACCAGCAAAATCCACGTAACAAAATCTTATTGGCCTGATCTAGAATTAATCCTCTCCAATTTTTGAAGTTACATTTACTTCGAACTATCATTGCGCCGCCGATTGCAATCTGTGAAATGGCTATTCTTTTCTTGTATGCCTGTCTATATCTACTAACCTACCTTTCTTCGTACAAAAATAAAATAATAATAGCATCGTCGCCGATATCCAAGGCATCGGCCCATCTTCAGCATTTCTTGACTGGGCCTGGGCATGGGCATGGGCCTGTCCTATGTTAAGTCCAAACTTTTTAACTTCGTATGACGGGATGGGTGTGTTTTTTGGACCTGATCTGGGCCTCGGGACTGCGATCAAGAAATGATGGATGTATATATAAACCTGTCGTCATATTCGAAAATCGAAGCGAGTTTTACTCTTGTACAGTGATCATAATATTTATTAGAACATGTACAAGTCATGTCACTACAAGAACGTTTTTAACCATGGCAAGAACGTCTTTTTAATTCGTTATAAATATAAATGATCAACCAAAATTAATATGCACCAGATCGTCCTTTTTATCTCTCTGGTCTCTGTCCATCCATCACCATTCATATTGCATATATTCCAGCACCGCCTCTTTCGGCTTGGGAGCTTTCGAATAAGGTATGTGTTGACGATACAAGCAAAACAAAAACGCAGCCTCACTTTTAAGATTGGGTGAATGCACTAGCTAGCCTTTGTAGCCTGAACATGTAACAGTAGATGCCGGGTCCCCATCCATCTAATCGCAAATAGGTTTGTCTGCATGTGGCCTCCCTCTCTTCATCTCTTGTTTGCTCCGCATGTACGAAGCTCTTACTGTTAATGCACGAATGGCGAATATCAAGAAAAAAGCTGGCAACAATATTAATGTCCATGAAGACTGCTCATTTCTTTACTTACAAGCCCGGTGAACACAGTACCTGCACAAACATGATGCTGGCTCTACTATTGTTATTTACATGTAACATCTATTTCCCTTTGTGTATTATCATGTAAAATTTATGGGCGTTTTTGGTGTCTTGGCATATATAATTCAAAAGTAATCTTAAGCAGAAGGTAAGCTCATGTCAAACACGGGGCATAATGCTTCCAATAGTCCATAAAAATGTAGAGGAACGAGCAACCAAGCCACTGAGATTTGACACTCGGAGAGCCCTTAATGGAGAGGTAAGCCACTGCTCTGTGCTAGTGCTCTGCAGCTCTGGTATAAGATAATACACAAGTTGTCGTCGTCGTCATCATAATTAAAAAGTGAGAGCAAAAGATGCAGTTGTAGGATGACTGAAACGTACCTCTTCGGCTCTTCGCCACCCATAAAAGAGGAGAGAGTGCATCATGAAATGAAGGGAAAAGAAAGTATACTAAGTGACGAAGAAAGCCGGCTCCATTCATTCTCCGTCGAGTAGTCGCATTGGTGCTACTTTTAGGGGAAGTGGCCAAATTGGCAAATAAAGAAAGAGACATATATATTTGCTTCATCGATGACCAATTAAAATTGACCCTTTTTATACAAACATTCATATATATCATGCACTTATAATTAGAGGTGTGCATTGAGCGAGCGAACTGAACTCAACTTGTATTCGAACTCGGTTTGAATAGTTCGAAACTCGTTCAAATTCGACTCAAGATCAAACGATTTTTGAATATGCATGTTCGAGTTCGACTCGAATATCTTTTATGTGTTCGAGTTCGAATACACTTAAATTATTTAATTTTCCCTAGCTCGAGCTCGAGTCGAGTACTTACAACCTTGAGCTCATCAACTCGAATACTTACCATCTCAACTATCTCACTTCTTTATTATTATATTGTGTGTGTGTATATATATATATATAATATAAAAATTATATTATTATATTATTTTATCGAGCCGAGTTTCGAGTTATAACCGAGTCGAGTCGAGTCGAACACGACCTTGCTCAAGCTCGGCTCATAAGATTCGAGTTTGAGTCGAGTTCGAGCTCGAGTATTTAAATGTCGAGTTTCGAATCGAATCAAGCTAAGCCAAACGTTAAATGCTCACGAGTTGGCTCGCTCAATTAGCAACCCTACTCAGAATAATGCCTCATTTATTTATTTACAGAATAATATTTATTTTTCATAAATCATAGTTCTAGGTTTCTTATACGTGGTACGTGCAATCTATATATCTATTATAATTAGGTGACATACATAAATCATTTCTGATTTGGGGAGGCCAGGGAAGTTTACAACGAAGGGGCATGCTGCCAATGCAAGTTAATTGGTCGATTGTTTTACAAAAATATATAATGTTTTCCTTTGAGCATACATATTGATCTTATGATGCCATCGCAGTGATGAGCTTCATAAATAACTATGGAAAATCATAAACATTATAATTATTATTATATTGTAGCCTGTATCACTAAGTGTATATCATGATTAGTAGGATTAAAATATATAGGTCTCATGTGCACTACTGATCTATTTTCCCTGTTGATTAATACCCTTACCACATGCGATAAATTTAACATGTTTACTATAATTGTAGAAATTTAACATGGTGGCTTAGAGTTAAAGAACATATTAGAAATAGGATATTTTGAGCATGCAGTTAAATTTAAAGGATTTACCAATGGAACAAGAATCAGTGATGATTTATAAATTTGCTAGGAATTAATAAACAAAGCCAACTTGTAGTGTTGTAGAAGTAGTGTGAGTGTACACTACAATAGCCCAAAAGCACTCGACGCAAAGACATGAAAATGCATGAGCTCCTATAGTAGCCGTCAAATGTTGGGCAGGGGGGCCACTTTGCTTGAAAGGTACATAATTCCCAAGTGAGTGGTGAGAACCAATGTCGACATGCAGTGTCGACATAGTTTCTTCCCGATTCATGTTCTTCTTTGGTTGATGAGGTACTAATGATCGGTAATAATATTACATATGATGCTCCCTAATTAGATCGTATAAAAAAGAAACATTAATAGTACTTGCTTCTTCTGATCTATAGTACTTTATGGTAAGGAGTATGAACAGTAACTCGACCAACAAATGTTGGAAGTATACATGCCTATACATGATGATCTATGCAATATCTCTGGATGCTATATTGTGCATTGATATATTAGGTCTGCAAGCCAAGCAGGGTACATGGGGATCGATGACTATTCCCTTATCTCCTTGGACGACTGTTAGAAAAGACGACGTAATAGTTTGGAGCCTCTTGTCTTCGAATCTCTTCAATCCATCGATCACCATTATTTTTTCTCAACCAAAAATGATGAAGAGAGAACTATTTCTGTTTTCCTGTTTTGAGGTTCAAGCTACATAGCGAGCTATAGTGTGAACTCAAAAAGATGCCATCGGGACCGTTTTGTTTAAATTCCCTCCATCCTTTCGGGGTTTTCAATATATACCATAAGCCTATGGGGATAGTCGTATATTCATGTTCCTATATATATATATATATATAATTGATCATTTAAGTAATTCGTATGGGAGTATAAGTTACCGTAACTTGGTTGCACCATTCAAGTGAAACAACAACAGAAGCAACTTGCATATACAGCTCCAGTTTTGGCGTCATGGGTGGTTCCTTTCTTAATTCGCCTCTTTTATATATATGTGCTTGCAGGTCAACAATCCTTGCGTGTAAGCGAGAAATCCAATTTACCTGTCCAACCTCGCTAGCCATTACCAAGTGTGAAAGCATGCCGGGTGAAAGCATCTTCCAATCATTATCAATACATCTCATAATCGACACATGCATTCAAATAAATATGTCCCTGCATATAATAGAGTAATATTACTAGCTAGCTAGTTCAGTATATAGATAACATGAGAACATATATGTTTAATTAAGCTTTGCCAGTAAAAAACATATTTTGTATATACACACGACCCAGAGAAGAGAAGCTCCATAATTAAATCATGACGTTCTTGATCATCAGAGAATATTTGACATATTATTTTTATTTTCACACTGCATGTGTCGTGCACCCGCCTGATAATTGACGAGTTAAATAAATTAGTGACTGGGTTAGTAGAGGAATAATTATTACATGATCTATATATATATATATATATATATATATATATATGTTTAAATGTACGCCCAAGCGATTAATATATTCAATAATATATTTCCACTCTCACACCACACCATGGCCAACGATAAATAGCCCTTTCCGCGAGCCAATACGAGCAAAGTGACTCTCTCGACCACTCAAACGCCGCCACCACCTTTTATAGCCCTCTCTTCTTCCTCCTCCATCGATCATCACTAAAAAGCTCCAAACATGCAGATGAGGTGTAGCGTGGAGGAGGAGACGGTGGTCGAGAGAGTGACAGAGATATACGAGAACATATCCAAGCTCGAGAACCTCCACCCGTGTGAAGATGTCAACAAGCTCTTCACCCAGCTTGTCCTCACCTGCATGCCGCCCTGCGCCGTCGACCTCACCAAGCTCGGATCGGCCGTCCAAGACATGAGAGCCGACCTTATCCGTCTTTGCGGTCTGGCCGAGGGCCTGCTCGAGGCTCACTACGCCGACCTCCTCGGCTCCTTCCCCAACCCTCTCGAGCATATTCACATCTTTCCCTATTACAACAACTATCTCAAACTCAGCCTGCTTGAGTACACCATCCTTCGCCGGAACCCCCCTACAGCAGCGGCGGAGCCCCAATTAAGGTTGCCTTCGTGGGATCCGGCCCGCTGCCGCTCACCAGCATCGTGCTGGCAAAGCTCCACCTCCCCGCCACCACCTTCCACAACTACGACATCGACCCGGCGGCCAACGAAAGGGCGCTCCGACTGGTGGCTCCCGATGCCGACCTTTCGCAGCGGATGGTGTTCCATACAGCGGACATCATGGCCGTTGGGCAGGAGCTCCGGGAGTACGAGGTAGTGATAGAACTAGCTCTAGGTTGTAGTTCATGACCATAAATAACTCCAATTTTATTATTATTGAATAATAACTTTATTTAGTTAATCAACACAAAATAATATGTGCGTCAAATACAAATATAGTTTGGGATTAATAAGAGTTTATATATATATATATATATATATATATATATATATATGCATGCATCAACCATGTACAGGGTTTCGATTATATATATGTTAAATATATAAATTATGATAACAATATGTGAAGTGGGTCCATACGTGATACGATTGCTATCCCAAAATAATTTCGCTTTGAAAATGTACAATAATCCACATTTATACAACACATCCCCGAGAAATTTCTCTTGATATTATTTTTAAAAAAACAAAGTAAAAAAATTAAAATTTAATTAACAATTTGATTAGAAAAAATGTATATATAACGAGTAGGCCGTTTGACATCTCTATTAACCCAATATTTGTTTGTCCAAGTTTGGATATAGAAGAATGATTATGCAAAAAAAAGCGAATAATTTAATTATTTGAAACTAAATAAATATTAGTATTGATTAATAATTATGCGCCAATGACCTATCAAGTACGTAGTTGCTTAATGATATTATGAATGGTTAATTTCTTTCTTTTGCGTCTGTGTGTATATATATATATATATATATAACAATAACAATGAATTGCAGGTGGTGTTCTTGGCAGCGCTGGTGGGCATGGATTGGGAAGAAAAGCGGCGGGTGGTGGCGTACCTGGCGCGGCACATGGCACCGGGGGCGGTGCTCATGGTCCGGAGCGCCCATGGCGCCCGGGCCTTCCTCTACCCAGTGGTGGATGCTGCCGACCTCCACGGCTTCGAGGTGCTCGACGTGCACCACCCCTCCGACGAGGTCATCAACTCTGTGGTCGTAGCTCGCAAGTGCCAGAATCCGATCCATTCCATGGCAGCCACCGCGGCAGAGCGGACGGCGGGGCTGTCGGCGGTGCCAATCATGCTCCCATGCAAGTGCTCGGAGATCCATGCTTTCAACCCCCTTAGCAATCATAACTGCATGGAAGAGCTGGCCATTGATGAGAAACCAGCCTATTAATCATGAATGACCATCTAATTATGATCTAAATATAGTTTTTTTATCTTAATCGGAAACCATATTTCTCCAAGATTTTACCATTAGTTTGCATCTAGTCATTGGTGTTTCGGTACTACTACCAAATTCGAAACAACGTGGTGGGTTTTGATTTGTCTGGCTCCGGGCACTTTGACGCTTGTAGCTTGTCTAACTTTTTTTTTGGTTAATTACTATCATGCATGCGTCATCGATCCCGGTTTTGATTTAGATTGTCTTCTCTGCATACTTATATGCATATATTCTGTCCACTTTATCGGTTGCCTTGACATGCCTATTGATCCTTTGTTATCTCATCTGGTCTTTTCTTGAAACAAGAAAAATAAAATAAAATGAAGTTTACTAAAATGGAAGTTTAAAACCAGGAGGGGAACATTCCACATATTGCTCTGTTTTGAGAGACTAAAAAGGAACCATTTTGCTTAAGGGAATTTTGGATTTACTCAGCTGGTGAGCAAAACAAAACAGAAACTACAACTAAAAGTGCATAACCTATATCATATATTGCTGACGCCAATAATACATGAAAGAGGAAGAAGAAGGTGAGCGGTTTGCGATAGTTGTTTTCTAGCAATTTAATTTAATTTAATTTAATATCCACAAATTCAGTTTTTTTTTGTCGTTCCAAAGTATGTATTCTGAACACCTGGATCGACCGTTTATAATTTGGTAGAATTTAAAAGGCCAGCTTGTTATTGTATTCATAATTCATTGCACCGCCAATTCCACACAATAACAGATGACTTAGGTAGGTATATCCTGAGCGGGGGCTAGCCTAGCTCCTTTATGTGCCCACTTGACCAAAAAGTGAAAGAAAATATTTCGGATATATATGTAAAACCTATATTTCTAATTATCATCTTTTAGATTTACTTCAATAAGGGTTTATCCACTTGATCTATTTTTTACAAAGTAACTTGATCTTGAAGGCAATAAATTTTGTGCGGTCTCTGCCCTGTGGAAACTCTATATTATTTTCATTTGCTGCTGTGATGGGTCATAAAGAGCCCAACATTTCCAAGTTTATGAACCCAAGTCTCTCTTACTCTTCTAGTTTTCTTCTCGTGCCTCTCGGTCGTTATCGGCTCGGCATTGCCGTATTTGTCAAACGTCGCCATTGATCATTTAGTTTTTTATTACTTATAGTTAAACTTATTATTTATCAGTGAGATAAAATTAAACCTGATCGTACAAAGCATAAATAAATGATAATTTCACATAATAAATTAAAAGATTGATAATGTAAAGATCAATTGTTATATATTACGTTCCTATACTTGGTATTTTGTATTCAAATAAATTTAATGTGGAAACAATTTTAAAAATTAGATGACTAAACCTGACCATATATAACCAAACAATCACATTTCATTTCACAGACCTAATCAAGTTAAGTGAGTAGCAAAGCTCTACGCGCGGCAGGGTTTGATGGGGGTGGGAGCCGGCTAAGCCAACCTGATAGGCAACCTCTACCAGGCCGAGGACTGCTCGCAGCTCTCAATAATATTTCTTTCAACGCGCAACCATTATCGGTTTTCCATCACGGTTTTTTTTGTATTTTTTTCAAAGGAATGCTTTCATTACAAATTGGAGATGGTATTTTTTACGCGATGATAGATTACTGGGCAAGATGATATATATATATATATATATTGTGGAAGATAAGTTATATTTCGTAGGTTAGACTACATGATTTGTTCAAATCTCGTATGATTATGGTATTTACATTGAATTCTCCTTACCTTGCAGCAGTATCCTCTTTCTGCTATGCGCATGTAGAGATATGATTATAGTTTATATATCTTTTCAATCACTGATTTCAAATTGCCATTACATCTATATTCTTCTGGCTTTTTCGTGAAAACAAAATTGAGGTTAATACACGCTATGAAGTCATGAGCGATTTTGGATTACTAATTCCAAAGGATGAAGCGTCTATTTAATACTCACCCACAAATTTAAGATTTATCTTTTTTATTAGTCAGAAAAATCGTCAAGTATAATTATACAAAAGTTGAAATTTTTGATTATTTTTAAAAACTTTAATCAATTTTAATAAAACATAATAAACTCTTCAAATATAAAAATAAGGGAAAAATATTAATCCTCACTAAAATTTTGACTACTTTATTAGAGATGGGCCCTAGTCGGTTGGTCATTATTATCCATTTTCATTCATTTAACTTTGGGCAAAAAATTGATAGTTCACGGTCAAAATTTTTTTGTCAAGCCGATCATTATTAAACATGGTCAAATTCGGTCAATATAAGAATTAATTTTCATCTTATATTTATTTTATTATGTTATTATTTTTGTTATTATAAATATTAATTTTTTTCACAAATAATTAATATTTTAATTACATAATCAAAATGAAGAAGAAGAAGGAAGTATTACTCAGATTACTGTTCTTTCTAGTGCCGGAGTGATGCCACCAAATCAATACTTCTCTAATCAGCCTTACCTCCATTTTAGATAATATATACAAAAGAAAATCCTGTTTTGAAGGTCCAATGGTGGAGATTGAGAAAAAAAATGATAGAGAGATGATTAAGAAGAGAAATAGAGGCTCGGGTTCCTCGATGTCCAACATAAAAGTGTAGAGAGGAAGAAGGAAGGAGGTGCTCGGCGGGCTCATATTTGCGTAAATGTAAATCTCATTTACTTCAAGACGCCAATGTACCCATGCAAAGTGCGATGCGAAGGTCTGTTTTCACAAGGCCCATTCCGATGTGGGGAGCCCAAAGTAACGCCCCAACATGTATAAATATCATAAAATTGGTCAAAAGAAAAAAAGTGCATTATTATCAATCTAAAAAATGAGAAAGTAAAACTACCAATTTTCAGCTGAAACAGCCCAACAATTGCCCTGATTCAAAGTGTTTTTTTAAATAAAAATAGATAATAAAAATAACCATCAAGACCGTGAAGTGGATTATTTTCACGAACAATTATCTACAGAAATTTTTCTGAACCAATTAGGTAGCCCTGGTCCGAATAAATTTCCAAAGATTATAATTAGGAAAAAGCACGGTTTTAAAATAAACCTGTTTACAGTTGCAAGCAACAGCTACTTAATTTAATCTTCAACCAGCATTCAAGAACAATATGATAGTTAACGGTAAAATAAAATTTACTCCGGAAATTTTTGTCTCCAAGGGTATGTAATATATGAATATAGAAGCTTCATTTGTTTCACATGAAATAATGTTCTTTATTGATTAGTCAGTAGTTCATCCGTTCGTACCAAATTCATGCTACCAACAGGCAACAACCCCGGCTAATACTAATACTAATAATAATAATAATAATAATATTATTATTATTATTATATATACAAAAATAATAAAATATAAACCTTTTTTTCTTATAAATTTTGTTAACTTCACTAATCACAGTCATTTTTTTATTTAATGGCTTTCATTAAGTAGTTATTGATGAAACTACCTATAACTATCATCATACCTCCTCAATTTAAACTATTATAAGAAAAATTAGCTATTATAATATAATTCATAAAGTTAATATTTTAAAAAAATTTAAGCCCTATCATTTCCGTGTATATAAATACAATAAAATAGAAAATGGTGATTAATGCACATAGTTATTATACTAGTCATACCATACCAGCATTCCTTCGAAAGATGAACGCGCAGTACCGAGAACAAATAATTACTTCTAGAATTATTGAGAAATCCAAACGCTTTTCAGGTTGCAGAACCTCTGATGTTCACACTTAACGCCTCGTACAGACTTTCAACTTGGGAACTAGAATCGCCGAGCATGAGAATAGAGTGCTTTCATACTTACAAGTATAGTCTCCGCGAACATAGTTCGAACTAAATACAGGTTTTAACTAAAGAATAATGCATCCTCCAAATTAAAAATTTTACTTAAACGATAATTTTTTTGGAAATTCTTCGATTCATTCATATCATCCCCAAGCTGACAAAATATCGCTTGAAGCTGATAATTTTTTGGGATAGCCGTGATCAAGTACTAAGGTAATTGTGAATCCTCATCTGTATTTTAAGGCAACACCAAGGGGAACATACCACATATTCTGCGGATTACTCACCATCATGCCACAACGTAAATATACACTGACCAAACATTACAAACTATGACAGGCTTTTAATGAGATACTGGAATTTGCACTCGAGAAGTCGAATTAATGTACCTGTATTTTACCAACTTCATACAAAATCAACGGTCTACAATATGATACCATACCATGGATGAAAATCCCTTCAAGGTCCGACCATCAAGGGCAGTACTTGGCACGCAGGCAATTTAGTGTCTCTGGGACTGATTCCTTGCAGAAAATGTTGTCCCATATGTTCTTCAAATCTGAGCAAGAATGCCAATTTCCAACATTAGGTCAACCAGGTAAATTAGTTTCTAATCTAAGCGACTAATTGCCGCTAAGATGCATGCAAAAAAAAATGGCATGCAGTTATCAAAGCGGCTGCCTGTTTGGATGATCTAACAACCTCTCACTTTGGCACTCACAGTCCTGCATCTTAATTTTATTATACATTAAAAAGAGACAGGATATGGCATACCAGCTTTATCATTGGCGGGCAGAGACATTATGATCATATCAAAACGTTGGACCCTGGTCAAATTCTCTAAATAGCTGATAGCAAGTTCCATTTCGGATCTGGGGAATTAAACGCACATGGCAAGGATAAAGCGTGAGCAATAACATTTACATAAATCATTAAAGGGAAGATACATTCGGGGCATCAAGGGAAAACAATTTTGGACTTACACAAAGAAAGTTGATATACACTTGATTATGCCAGTTACTAGAGATGCAGATAACGCATTCTTGAATAACTGTGGTAGAGAAAGTGGTGGTATAGCCTAAAAAAGCAAATCAACACGATAATAAACGAACAAATAAACATTTGTAAATAGGCATGTAAATGCACAGACCTTCAACAAACTTTCCTGCAATTGTGGGTTGTCAGAAAATCTTCTCCATGATAATTCAAACTGGTAAGCCGTAGTGGGTGGTTTCAAGTTTTTGACGGAACAGATCAAAGCTTTGGAAGCTGCACGAGAAGTAATATCTTGCAAAGATTGATTCAATTGCAGCTTGCGAGAGCCGTTAAGAAATTTCTGCTGCTTATTATTCATTCAAATGTTTGAAATTAATATTTAGATAAACAAAAGCTACTGGATCATAAACAGAGAAATGTGATAAAGGACATGAGACAGAAATGCCAAATTTAGGGCACAAGAAGCTTACTAAGCGGGGCCTATTAATTAACATTACAGCAGATGAATGTCAAGAACATTTTGCCAAGAAGCATAATTTTATATATGATAGAGATGAAGAATAAAGAATCAAACACAATAAAATTACTGGAGAAAATGTGGATACTAGCACAAAAATATATATCATCTGATACAATGTATGCATCTGGCAGTATGTGAAGTATGGACCATATCTACATTGGGAAAACTTGAATATCTAAACAGTACGTACTGGCATGACATTCTAGAGGTCTGGCTCTCACACAAATGGAAATATAAGATCTATATGGTCATTGCATCCTTTACCTTATCAGCCTGAACAGGACTTCTTTGATGCTCCTGAGAGCTACTCGAGACAGGAAAAGAATCATGAGCATTTTCTGCAGCCTCTTGCCTGAGATCTTCTAGTGGCTGAATACCTCCTTTGGATGGCTTAACATCTTTCGAAGCTTTCTCAAATAGTTTCTACATCGAAGGGATAAAACTAGTTTTTATGGAGTTAAAATGGGCATTTACATACGAGTTAAAACAAGATCACAAACAGATTCCAAAAATAAATAAACATTTCCATTCAGGGACATATTTATCAACTATTATATGAACAATGTGCAAAGGGCAAACATAGAAAGTGACTGCCAGATATCCACCTGATTAGAAGCAGGATAAAAAATAAAATCAATAATTTAAAAAAAACATATGAACATAAGAAGTGACAAAGTCAATAAAAAATCAAAGAATAAATGCCATATGATGTAGACAAAAATTATGGTTTCACAAGCTATTGAATAAGGATTCAAGAGAGAGAGAGAGAGAATACCTCTTCAGACATTGCTTTCACATCAGAATACTGTTTCTTTAGCTCTTGGTTATTTGGCTCCAGCCTCAAGGCAAATTCTGCATCTGTTTAGGCAATGCTTGACATAGTTATCTTGCCACTCGAGTGTAAATTAAGGTGTGTTCATAGAATAATACGAATCAGCATCACACAAACTCATTATCACCTTCAAAAGATCCCTTCAGTTTCCCAAGCTCTTTTCTGGCTGTGGCCCTTCTTGAATATGCCTTAATATATCTGTCATCCAAGTTCAACGCTTCCGTACAATCATTCTCAGCATCTTCAAATCTGCAGCAACAAAAACAAAAAAGGAATACTTTCAGCAAATTTATCCACCGAAGAAAACAGGGCCTAACTATGAGTAGGGTGATATACAAATACAATTCATCAATGACTATAACTTTATATGAAACCGGAAAAAAGATTGTTGAAGAAGTACATAGGGATTGAGGTTAGAGAAGCTGTCAAATCATTCAATTTCCATACAGCTGAAAGCTAAACAATTGCCTTTTAATTTTGAGATATGCCATAGCCCTGTTCGCAAAAGCCACAGCCGTGGGAGAAAAGGCAATGCTCCTTGAATAGCAATCAATTGCTTCCTTGAATTTCTTCTGCTTAAAGAACTCATTCCCCTATAAAAGAAAACATCACAAAATGGTGAACCTAATGAATGAAATTAAACCTCAGAATGAAAAGTTAAAAAAAAAAATGTTACCAATTCTTTCTCAGAATTTGCATCTGGAATAGCATCATCAGGAGACAAGCTACCCGATAACAGACTTATTGTGTCGGATACTCCTGAGAGTCTGCTTTGAAAGGAGTTATTGTTGGCAAGGGAAGTGGGTTTATTAACTTCCGGCGCAGGCACTCTTCTTTTTCTATTTCCTACTTCTTTCTCAGACGCCATCACCTTAAGAAGAACGGCCGTGCACATTGTAAATATGTTGTAATATTATACTAATACCCAATACATACAAATGCACGATGCATACAACTGCAACATCGTAGCAAAGAAAAGAACTCAGTCGATCACCATGACTCATTATCACCTTTTTGCGCCTCCCACTGTCAGGAGCTTGCAACTTCTGGTCCTCGCCTAGAAGTGAGCGTTCCCAATTCTGCAGGTTATGCAGCAAACCTTGATACTCCTGCAAAACAGCACAACGCTCAACATGTCATCTGCTCTCAAGAACTTATCTTTTCCTATCACCATCACTCTCCCTCAGCGTAGGCAAACAACATCCAAATAAATAAATAAATAAATAAAAGCAAGCCCTCCACAATCAGCAGAGTAGGACGGATTTTGCGATAAGCCATGCGAACACTTCATCATCACAGGTAACCAAAAAAGTAACAAACAGTTGCCAGTGGCGAAGTAAGTATGAGCGTGTTTGAATTCGAGAAAGGGGAAGGAACGAAAGGGAAACATACGAGGGACGAAGCGGGGTCGTATCTACCGGAAATCCCCGCCATTTTACGTCGCGCGGCTTTCAAATCCACAGGCACAAAGCGAACAAGACGGTGGAGAAGGAATCGAATCAAAACAAAATGGAGAAGAGAGCTGCCGATCGAAGGGCTTTCGCTGCTACTCTCGGCTTCAGAACTCGCCTCGCCCTTTCCACCACAACTCTGTTGGTAGAAAGGCACGGAGCGTGCTAGGGTCACTCCACGCGCACGCTACCCGGCGCGGTCAGAGAGTTTTTCACGGAAAACAGTGCGTCAGATGCTGAAATTTCGTCTAAGGTGTCGTTCGAATCTAGTTTCTCCAATCAAAGTTCACCCTCGTATTTCACGGTTGTAATCTTTCTTTTATTTTGTACTGATTTTGTTTGATTTCATCGTCGCCTTGTCTTTCTTTTTTATTTTTTCTAGACTACTACTTAAATTTATAAATTTTAAAAAATATATAATTAAAAACTAATTAACACTATAACGACATTACATAATCTATTTTTAATTTACGTGATTGAGTGAAAAATTATCACATTAAATGCTCGTCGAAAGCAGTAACTCATATCTAGTTGAAACTTAAAACGAAGCATGAATACTATTTGTAAATTAATTTTTCTTTAAATTTACTCTTTCAATAAAATAGTTTATTTAAATGAGTAGACCGATTTTATCATTTATGGTTGAATTTTATAAGAATATTTTTTATGATCTAAAAAATGATAAATTATTAAACTATTTAATTTATTATCAACGTTTTATTTTTAATTGATCTAAAACTAAACCTATCTATTTTTTTTATTTAACATACAAAAATTTTTCTCTAATTAAAAAAGCATATTTTTTTCACAAAACACCTTTATGTCAACCAAGTAATCTCTAAAAAAATTTTTTTATCCCAACAACTATTACACAATAACCACTTATAATCTCTTTTGTAAAAATTTTAATTTTTTCTCCAACAAGCTTTATGAGGGGAAATTCTAGCTGAAATTATAAAAAGATAATGAATATCGAAAATATATTCGACACAATGAGTATCATAGGTACTTTAACTTGTAAGAGTTTGCTATGTGTGTTATAATTTGAAATATTGAAAGGGAGATATTGGATGTCATTAAATGTACGAAATAATAAAATATTATAAACTAGCAATCACCGAGCATGAGTCGATCATTTTAAATTAAAACCCACACCCATGTTTTTAATCCTTATAAGTCTTAAACTCCCGACAACCCTCTCCCTCACTCCGACTTAAAATTCAATTTTTCCATAATTTAATAATCTTACCGTCTAGTAACTCCTCATGTCAAACCTCTCTAATAATCATTCTCCACCCCTCTCTTTTTCTCTCATTCCTATTTTTCCAATTCAAATTGTTCTTATATCCCTAAAAAACATATAGTAGAGTGGTCACTTATAATTGTAAAAAAAGTACTGACTTTATTTTTTGTTATCATAATTAAGACCCAAAGAGCATCTAAACAAAGTTGTTCATATTTTCAAAAAATACTTTGTTGAAAGCAGTATTAGGTGTAAAACTACTCGGTGAATAACTATAGAAGTATAAATAAAATATTTATTTATTTAAAAATAATAATAAAATTGTCATAAAAATATTTTATGTGGGAGTGATTTCATTAAAATTAATTGGATCGTACAACCACATTTATTATATGACAAAATACCCTCTATGTTTTTATATTTTTTTTATTTTAAGCCAAAGACCTATCCGATTGAATTATATCATTATATCGGGCAAATAGTAGATAGCAATATGACTAGGATGGGCCATTGGATCAGATCTATAATCTTCGTTTTTGTAAAAGGTTGTATGAAATATTTATAAATGACACGACACATTGATACTAACTATTGAAATGATTTTATAATGTCTACACTTCCATAAATTGTGCTAATGCCCGTGAACCTTCGTACACTCTTTTTTAACTCACCTTCAGTATTTCTGTTTTAAGTTGCACCTATTGAGTTCAAAATCTTAAACGAAACCCCCCGCACAAATATCCCGCACCGGCAACGATGACTAGCCGATGAGCCTCGTCTTCTCCAGCGACGCATATTGTCGAACACTTGGTCCGCCTGCCATCCTTTTGGATTTTCACTTGGCTAGTCTATTGACATCTGTTTTTTATATATTGTATGCAAGATGAACCACGCTAGCAAGGTCCGAACTTTGGCCGAGAAATGCAAGGTATTGCCATTTATATTATTCTTGTAAGCAATTACTTCTTCTGAATTGTGGTTGATGAGCTGTTTCCTCTTTACTTGCTGTTAGAATATATTGGCTAGTAATTTTCGCGGGCAACTTCACACCATCAAAGCCGATACAAAAGGAAGGT
The DNA here is from genome assembly GCA_033002965.1 of Piper betle. Lineage (NCBI taxonomy): Eukaryota > Viridiplantae > Streptophyta > Magnoliopsida > Piperales > Piperaceae > Piper > Piper betle. The sequence goes on along the minus strand of JAURVB010014504.1, from coordinate 30,499 downwards.
CCTTTTTTCTTCCTTAATTTTTTTTGAAGCTATTTTCTTCCTTTAATTATGGGAATATTTGGGCAGATCCCTATTTGTATGCTTGGATGTCCTGTGGAGGCCTTATGGCTTTTGTTGACGTTCATTAAAGTTTGGTTGTTGGATTATGCTGGGCACAGATCCTTCTTTACTATGGCTATTTGTTAAGTTTTTTCATGTTTTCCATACTTGTTGCAGCAAAGATGAGATCCACAGCTCTGGAATTAAGTATTTTTTAAAAAGGGGAGACCATATGTATGGGTTCGAGATGATGATTTGCACAATATGGTATGGGAATTTAGTTTCTCAGTCAAAAATAGCAACGTTTCATGAACTCAAGGTTATCGTGATGTTTTTTTCTAAATGTTAGAACACTATCATTGATGAGCGAGGCGCCCTCTCTGTGACCAGCACACTTCCAGGTCCATTAATGAGTTTGCTTAGGTCTAATAACAAGGTTCATGTTTTATTTCCAAGAGCTTAATTACCCATTGCTTCGTGTTTGCTCTTTATAATTATGATAAGATTGAAGAGGTCATTCACTTTCGCCAACAACCAGTGAATAGGTTATGATTTGGGCCAGCTAGGAACTTCTGTAGAAACCTCTTTGATAGTTTGAACGCATATTGTTCCATATGCAGGTTGCTGTGGCAAGTTTGGTGGAGGTAGATGATTATTCAATCTCACCAATTAGTGTAGACATAATTTATTTAAGTAATCGAGACAAAATTTATTAAGGGTGCATGACGGCAAAGGATTCTTTCTTGTTGATTTTAATATTGAAATGCAATGATCCTGTGCATGCTTTTGTCTTGCATACAAAGGACAGGGTAAAAGCATAGCTGGATAAACATAAATTTATGGGACTCACTTTGTCATGGTTCTGTGTGTTTTAGTTGCCTGCTCGAGTTGCTGTAACTGGTGATGTGGTTCCTCTTAGAGACGAGAAGGTGCTTTACAATGGCACAATCATTGACATTCTATTCATCTATTTTACTTTTATTTGGAGACTAAGCTGTTGCAATGCAGCCCTTGCTATAATTTTGAAGTGTGTCTACAGGTTAAGTTGATAACTGAAAGTGTCAGAGAAAGCATTATGTCTGAACGAAATGCAGCCAGTCAATTTTCCTATCCAGTGACGGCTATATTAAGCTCCTCTACAGTTTCTTCAAACTCCCGAACAGAAAATCTTTCTGAGATTCTTGATGGAAGTAGTGCTTACAGTGTTTATAAATTCAATATTAGGTATCAAAAGTTATTTTTCTCTTTTCATGCCTCTTCTGTTCACTTATACAGTTGTAAGTTTGAAATTCACAAACTAGAATGCACTGCAAAAAAAGTGAAGTTGACCAACATTTCAAACTATGCTAAACTACAGGTCGTTAACTTACCTTGATGGCAATGGAAGCTCCCATGAGCTCGAACCTCCTGATATAGAAGCACATAAAACTGACCGACTAGGTCAGTACTTTTTCAAAAAATATTTGCCTGCTCTCATTGACAATAATAAAATTTGAAATCTTTCATTTTTTATAAATCCCACGAAGAAACAATGTCACAACCTACGATGACAACCGTGAGAGCAGTCTTTATAATATTTGACACATTTGCTGGAGAGTATTTCCAAAATGTAGAGGTTCATTACGAATACATTTTTATTTTCTGTGTATGTGTTGTGTATGACTGTGTAGCTCCATTTTCTGAGAGGCTAATTGATGGGATTAATCAGAACAGAGCAAGACGCAGAGCATTGATGCTTTTCTGTTTTGCCTTTTTAGATAGAAGTGCTCGGGTAAGAATCAATTTATTTTAAATTTGGGTACATCAACATTTCCTGATGCATTGTCCGCCACCACCAACGTCTAATTAGTCTCCTGCTTCTTGGTTTGAGTTCTATGACAACTGTGCTCTAGTGGTTCTAACTGAACTTAAATTAAACCTAGCTTCTTATAACATGTTTTGATGGTTGTTTGGACATTCTCATTTGTGCAGGATGCTTACATGTTGTCGGTTGATTGTAAAGGCTTTGACATTCTTGGTAAGGTTTCTAAGGAAACGAGTAAAGACGATGTTGGCCATTATGAATGGAAGGAGTTAAGATTTGATTTCAAAGAAGCTGCTAGTGACATTGAATCATTTTGTCGTCTCCTGGTTAATCTGGAAGAGGAAGCTCTGAAAAATGTTAACAGCCTCAGCGGTTTAGGTTGAAGGGTAGGCCTTAACCAGGCACCGACTTATAAAGTAAAAATTATATTCGCTCAAACAAAAAAATATATTTCATTAGCAATTGAAGATTCCTCTTTAGATTGAGGGCATTGACCATACTCCCCTGAATCTACTCTAGCTTTACGGCTGTTTGTAATATTGAAATTTACTTTTCATTGCTTGTACCTCTTTTCTAGTTTGGTCAATTCGGTTTATGACGGGCTCAACTGTTGGTGGACCTATTTCAATGGCCCAAACTTTGATCTAGTGTCACTGCAATGACTTTTTAGTTTGATTTAATGCATCCATTTAGCGACTCTGCCAAAAGTAATTTATTTTTGCCTTGAGCAGCACATTAACGAAACCGGAGGTGTCCATGAATGAAATAAAAAATTTATAAAATGTATGTATATGATAATTCATGTCAAAACTGTTAATCTTTCGCTAAATATTATCTGTTTATGAATATTTTGTGGAAAATTACAAGTAAAACTTCACACCAAATGATTCCCGTTGGGGATTTTATCTCCAAATTTAAAAAATATACAAATAAAGGAGGAAAAAAATTTTAAAGAAATTTTCCATTTTATATTTACACGATGTAATTAATTTTTTGTAAATTATAACTAAATTTTTTTCAATCATACCAACCAGCACAACCTAAATGAAAATTATTTGATTAGCTTTGACTACGAAAGCCGTACATATCCTTGCTACTACAATTCAACAGACAAAATACAAGTTTAGATATATATATATATATATATATATAATATTAAAGTAATTAAAAAGTAATATGCGCACAAGCTGCCAATTACAAAGGTTCAACACACTTGCCAAAAACGCCGGGAAACCATTAGGCGGTAGTAACGGGTCTATTTAAACCATTTACTGATCTGTAGCACTCGAGACTGCACAATGGAAGGTTGGATTTCGAGTCCCGATACTTGTACGGATTTGAGCACGACGGACCGGCGCATTTCTCCCGAGGAGGAGGATAACTGCATCATAGCTATGTGTTAGTACTCAACGCAGAAAAAACACATCTATAAGTAAACATTACAAGAGATCAATGTTTCGAGCATTAAAGACGAAGCTCGTCAACACTTTAATGATGCATAAAAATTATGAACTAAATAATAATCATATAATCGAACGCATCACCCTAAAACTTGTGTAGGCCTCGTATACATGTTTCATCCAACTATATCTCTGCGCCTCAAAAAAGGCAATTCCATCTCACATCTTTAGAATAAACCACCAGTATACAGGCAAGATCTTGGAGCGATTTGAAGTAAAGAACAATACAAAAATTGCATGTTTTCTTAGTAAATGCGTGTTCATGTTTTCTTCCAAGATCAGCCAATGATCTGGAGACACCTAACTTCATGCAGAATTCTCATTACTTGGGCTTGAATATTTCCAAGACATGCTTTCCACGCACAAATGATAGGAATGCACTCATAGAATCTAGAAATGTTAGACAGGAACAAAGGAGAGAGAAGATAAACCTGCAGGGTTTTGAGCTAAATATACTAGGGAGTCCCATTTCCTCTGGAAATGTCACAACTGTGCCAGCAGGGCTCATTACCCATCTCACAGTGTTTGCCGCAACAGTGGCAGCATTTGCGGCCTTCTCCTGCACCAAGGAATTCAATGTCAATGATAATTTAGGACCTCCATGGATACCATAGAAAAATAACCTACAATTACAAGATACCTGAGCGATCTCATCCCTGCGCTTCCTTGCCTTATCTTCTCTCTTTTTCCGGTTTGAATCTTGACCCAGAATCTTCCGAATTGCCTCGGCCTGCAAAATAAAAATGAGTCTGCCAATCCCTTTCACCATAATAAAAAAAATATATCCCGGTGTATGATAGTGGAAGAAACCTGAGATTCCCTATTTGCCTTCTCCACTTGCATCTTCCTCCTCTGAGCAGCCTCGGCTTTTTTCAGTTGCTGCTCCTCAGAAAGCTGTTCCTTTTGCTCTGTAAATGAACAAAATTTGCAGTGATATAGCCAAAATCAACTTAGGAAAAGCAATAGCAGGATATGTACAACCAATTTATCATAATTGGTGCAACTTGACACATCTGGAAACTCAATCAAACTCATCAGGAAAAGAACTCAACCAAGCAGTTTAAAAAAGAACTCACTTCTTCGAGGAGGCAGAGGCAGCCCATCAGGAAACTCAATCAAGCCTGAGCCAGCACTTGATGCATCTCTGCCGGATTGGAGAGCCCGTTGGCGTGTTGTTAAGGTTCCCTTCTTTCCATTTGACAGAGAATCAAGGGATTCCTTCTTTGGCTTCTTTCTCTTTTGGTCAGTGCCATCATCTGTCCCTATGTCATCGTCGTCATCTTCATCTTCGTTATAATCAGTGTCTTCTAAATCTTTCCCTGGTTGCAACTTCTTACCATCCTTCGTTTTCCTATAGGACTCATAATCTTCCACATCACAACGATCAATGTTGTCCATTTCAATCTCTGAAAGTTTACGTTTCTTCCCATCTTTTCCATCTTCATTTCCTATCCCATCATTGTGACTGAGTTTGGCAGTTTTGAGCCTTCCAAGATAGCGAAGCTCTTCATCTTCTTCATCTTCATCAAAAGCCCCATCGAGTATTCGCCTCTTAGGTACCCGCTTGCTCTTGCGAACAGGTTCTAATGATTTATCCGCTTGCCTCAGCGATCCACTTTGCATAGGAACTTTCCCTATTGAACTATCCTTCAAACCAGCACCACTTCTGCTAAATTCCTTCCACGGGATTGCCATTGAACCACTTTGCTTGTTTAAGAGGGAAGGGTCATCATCTGAGTTTCCCTTCAGAAACAAATGTTAAAAATTGCATTCAAGTTAATATTTTTAATAAGAAAATGCAACAGAAATTCAGCACGAAACAGAAACAGAAAACAACTATGTTAAAAAATACTGAGAAGAGAAGAACACCGTAGAAGAAATAATTGTCGGCAACAATCAACTCCATGTAAAAAATAATTCAAAATAAAAAGCATCCAGACATGCAAACATCTACCAGATCCAAGGACAAGATGCAGAATAAACCAATACACCCCCCACCCACCCACAAACAACATAATAAATGAGAGTGAACAAAGTTACGATCAATGATGCGCAACGGACAAATTAACAGCACAAGAATGTTCACCTTATATCGAGGACGAGAACCATCAGTTGTACGAGAAGGTTTACTGGACAAAGCACCAGAGGCACTACCCAGTTTTGTAGTTGTTTGTATTGTGCGTGCAACGCCTTTAAGCTTTAAAGTAACTTTCTTTGGTACCTTGTCAATTGGCAAAGCCTCCTCGTTGGACCCATTAGCCAAGCCAACTGATCCATGAAAATCAGTATTTCTCCTTGTGGAGATCTTCCAATTTGCCGGGGCAAGCACCCCTTCACTGGATCGCTTGAAATCGGTTGTAGTACTCCCCTTGGAATTTCCATCCCTGTAATAGCTGGCAAAATCATCATATAGGTATTCATCATTTTTACTCCTTTTGGTAAGTGTTTCAACTCCTGGTCTGCCCGCAATAAACCTCGTTGAGGCAGGATCATTAAGGTTCAACTCTTTCCTTGAAAAGCTAGGACTGTCATCCCCACTGGATGACTTGCTAGCATTTTCAGATGGTGGAGTTCTTGACGAGGACGAGATATCCAGAGATTCAAAAATGGAATAAGAATCGGACCGAGGCCGTCTAATCGTGTTACTCCGACGCCTCTTCACAACGTTATTCATACTAGCAATCCCGGCACCGTCAGTAGCTTCCATTTTTAAGCACAGCAGTTTGAGATTTCACGTTCAACAACGCAGGTATCGCACCCAGACACTGGAGAATTACAACAACAAATAAGCACACATAAGCAATAATTATGATTTATAAGTAGCAGTGCATCACCAGGAAAAATAATCATAATCATAAAGTACACACAGCACATGATGAGCTCATGATGAATTGAATCAAAATCAAAATCCAAATCCAACGTAGTACATAACTACAACAAAAACGTAGAATGTGAAACACTATTGACGGAGCAATTTTCATAGACAGAAGAACGCCCGCATCACTTAGAAACAGGGGGGGGAGGAGAGCCAATTCATCAAAACCCAAGAGAGAGCACAAACCAGAATAAAAGGTAGACAATTCGTCTAGGCTTTTATGCAAAAAATATAATAGAAAAGAAAAGAAAAGAAAAGAAAATGAAAAACCAATTCGGAGCCGTAAACAGGAGTTCCGCAATTCTACATCAAATCGGAATCAATAAAGGAAAAAGAAAGAAGACGAAGAAGAAAGAAGAGAAAAGAGAGCGGCTGCGAGTAAGGATAGCGCAGAAGGGAAAACAAGGGGAAAGAGGGAGGAGAGAAGAAGGAGAGGTACCCGGCGAAGAGGAAGAAGCGGCGGCGGCGGCGGCAGCAGCAGCAGGGTGATGAACGATAGGGTTAGGGTTGGTGGGGAGGGAGCGAGAGGGTATCGGTGGGGAGAGAGGAAGAGGTAGAAAGAGAGGTGGGCAGTTAAAAAGAGTCGGAGAGGGGGACGGGAGCAACTTTGGCCCTCTTCTATCCATCCTCATCCTTCTCTCCCTCTCTCTCTAATTGACCGGCTCCGGAGCTCTCTCGTCCCCCTCTTCCTCCTCCCCAACTTCCCCCTTCCCTACTTTGTTCGTCCACTAACCGCCCTTTCTCAGGTTTAATTATTTTTACATCTATTATTATCATTAGTGCATGCGTAACAAAACGCTCTACTCTTTATAGATTGGATTTAATAATTGTTTGGATTTTTTTAGATACAAATATAATATAATTGATTACCTGCACTACGAATCATTAAGAAAAATAAATGCATGTAAACCGCGAATTACAACAGCAAAGTCTACAAAGTTAAATAATGCAAATTACAAAAAAAAATATTTTTTCTTCGCAATGCTCTGTGCATATGCCGCCAGTACAAACCCTCGACAGGGTGAGCTCACAACGGCCTTAATAATAATAATCAACGAGGAAAAGCTTATCATTTGGAGAAACGTCTTGTAAAAAAAGTATATATAAGTAATATGAATCTAAATATACGTAAGAAAAAATTTTAGAAATTCATCCTAACTTATTATTAGTTATATTTAAAACGAGAGAACGAGCTTTCTTTATGTTCATAGCTTTTAATATGTGCTATATGAAAATAGTATAAATTAAAAAAATAATTATAAGAAACGGAAATATAATGAAATAAAATAACATGTAAATTTAAAAAATTTCCTAACGTTTGGATAGTATAAAAATAAAATATTTCTTTCCCACATGTACAAGTCTTTTAAAAATTTTCCTATTTTTTTATTTTATATAAAAAATATTACTTTATAAAATTTTTATATAAATTTATTCTGATTGAAAATAAATAATGTTTTTTAAATAAATTTTAAAATATGCAAACACTAAGAAAATTTTGACCTCTACATTTTACATTTGTTTAATGCAATTTTAGGATAACCATGCAGACCCCAAATGGAGAAGATTAGTCCTTAAATATTTCTCCTTGATTTCTTGATCAACTTTTTTTAAATTTATGACTTTAAGCATTCTACTAAAAAATTCATATAACAACTTTATTTTAAATCTATAACTTTTGATATTTGGCGAGAAGAGAGACCCATCTTAAATGGGCCACCATCTTGAATGGTTTCTGTTTTTGCAATTGATCCGCCCAAGCAGGCAGAGCATTCGGTCGGTTTAATTATGTGAACCCAACTGCCAATACCGCCAATGGTCCTTCTATTTTATAAAATATAAAAAAAAGGTCCCCACACTTAAGTAGTTTTTATGCATTACTACAAATAAATAAATGGGTGCATTTACGAGGTACCCAAAACCATCATGATTTAGGTTTCTTAAAAAAAATTTAGGGTTGACTCAACCAAATCCGGTTTAACCAATGACTATGGCGAATTTGGCTTAATGGCCCCACAACAACGTCCGAATATATAGTTTTTTTTTCAAAAACAAGAATATACCGTTTTGGTGCCACAGAAAAGTTGGAATTCACAAGGATCGTGTTCTCTTTGTATTGGTGCATAAATGCCTAAGTGAAGCATATCAAGCAAGAGAGAGAGAGAGAGTAAAATGGGCAGCAAACATCCAAATGCGGTAAAGCGATGCATTGATAGAGTAGTAAGAATGTACAAAAAAATTTCATGCAATCGCCCGGACATGCCCCTCTTGAGGTGCTCAGTTGAAAATTTACTTCATGACCATTTTTTTACATCCCAAAACTACATTTAAATTACCGTGTTGTCCTGACTCCTGATCACAATGTAATCATCTTCCTTCATGCAGATCTTCTGAGAAAACTGCTGTCCGGGCGATGTTTTCGGTGTCAAATGTACTTAACCCTGAAAAAGGACCAGAAGAGAACATTGATGAAGTTCCATCAGATTCATATGTGGTAGAAGATTGTCTAAGATTAGGACGACTGGAATTGGTCATTATGGGTTCGTGGTATTCCACAAGATGCTGGACCATTTTTAATGATTGCACAACCTCCCCCATGGTGGGTCTCTGGCTCGCTTCTGGGGCGACACAAGCTGCTGCAATTGTGCACACACGCACAAAATCATCCTTTGGATACTTGCCAGCAAGTTTTGGGTCAGCAAGCTCGTGTAATCGATCTTTGTCTCTAAGAATTGGCCTAGCCTGCAGATGAGCAATTAATAAACTTTAGAAGTTCGGCTGTGTACAAATGAGAAATATGGTTGATGTGTCAAACTGAGGAGATCCACTAACCCAAGTCACAAGGTTTTCTTGGCCAGAAGGTTGTGACATATCCACCGGCTTTCTTCCAGTAAGTAACTCCAGGAGCACAACCCCAAAGCTATATACGTCACTTTTCACAAGCAAATGTCCTGTCATGGCATATTCAGGTGCTACATATCTGGAGAAGGAGAAGTTCCTTTACTGTTAGAGTGAATTTCTGAGATAAAAAGACGTGATCCAGACAACTTACCCAAAAGTACCCATGACGCGAGTAGAAAGATAATTTGCCCGACCTTCAGGAGCTTGTTTTGCCAGACCAAAATCTGAAACTTTTGCATGGAAGTCGTTTTCTAGCAAAATGTTGGATGCTTTAAAATCTCGATGAATGACACAGGGCTGGGAGTCCTCGTGAAGGTAGGCAAGCCCTCTTGCAGCATCAAGAGCGACCTTCATCCTCCTGTCCCAATCCAAAGGACAATTTGCTCCTAACGGACCTGAAAAAAAACATTTTGGGGATGCAAAAAACTTAACTATTTCCTAAATATATTATGCCGGAACATAAAGCATATGATCATAAGAAAAACAAAAAATACACTGGATGCGAAAAAAAACTAAACAGAAACACCAAGCAGAAAACATACCATGCAGCCAGGCCTCTAAACTTCCATTAGGAACAAGCTCATAACATAGGAGGTTTTGGGAAGAATCGCGGCTGCTATAATAACCAACTAGCTTTACTAGATTGCGATGATGTAGCCTGCTCAGCATTTCAACCTCAACTAAAAATTCCTTATCACCTTGGTGGCCTCCATTATTAAGCTTCTTTATAGCAACTGGTGTACCATCACTTAGAACACCTTTGAAAACTCGACCAAACCCACCCTCACCGAGCATACTTTCAGACTCAAAGTTGTTTGTGGCTTCTTTAAGATCTTCATAGGCAATGAACCTTGTACTAGAAGGATGTGGAAGAGAACCATCTCGTGACACTGTATCTGCTGTCTTAGTCTTCACTGCATATTAACCACATACATTACTCTTTCACTTAAACTTGGTTAGGATGGTCAAAGGCAATTAAAGGAAGTTCCGCTTGAAGCTAGCAGGCTCCAAAAAATGTAACGTGTCAATCGCGAAAAAAGGATTGGGGGATGACTGACTTATCGAATAAATATTAACTTAATTGCATACAGTTAGTGAGAAGCAAGCAAACAGATAGTGAGAACCTAAGAGCAATGGTTTACACAAAAGATAATATATTGATCCCTAGGTAATATTAAGGCAGCCAAAATAATTCTTCTAGTATCAAATTGGCAGGAAACAACTATCTAAATGTGACCTAATAAAGGCAATTAGATTCAAAACATAATAGTTGCTGCACCAGCAAGAAACATTGATGAAGACCATCTACATATAGTAAGAACCAACAAAGCACCATAAAGCATCCACATGAATGTAGAAGGTATACCAGGTTCTTTGCTGACAATCACTTCTTTCTTTCCCCGTTTTTTCATGCATGAATAAGTAATAAGTACTGAGATGATTACGACCATCAGAATACCACCACCTATACAAAGAATAATAATCAAACTTGAATGGTTGACATTGCTGCCAGGTGTTGGGACCTTCATATTAGGATGAGAGGGCGATGCAGGAGCAGGCGATGAGTGTGCAATAGGAGCTGCACCCATGATAACAAGTGAGGTGTTGGAGAAAATAAAATAAAAATGGTTCTAGCACAGCCACAAGTGATTTATCAAATTTTACAAAATATTTGATAATAAATCTACATTTTTGTTATGCTCTATTTGGTGCACATTCATAACTTAGCAGGTTCAACAATTTCATAAGCCTAATGCAAAACTCGTAGAGATAGCATAGCCGCTATTAACTTGCAACAATTACCTGGCGTAGGAGGAGGCAACTTATACCAAGTGAAATTCAGAAGTCTATAGTCGCCTAGTGAGGGATCAAGATGAACCTTATGCATGGACAGTGATAAGTTCATTTTGGATGCATCAGATGCAGAGAAACTGATACCAGTATGTGGTGCAATATCCATAGTAATATTCAATCGAGACAAGCCAACCACATAAAAGTTGGTGATTTCAAACTGAGTCACATGCAGTGAAAGCTGCGAAGCTAACTCAGTCAAAAATTCAGAACTCCAATTTGAACTGAGTGTGACATTTAATAGGAGAAGCTCGAGCTTTATTGGATACACACAATGACACATTTCACTGCCTCGTTTTGGAACCATATTTTCCTTGCAACATTCTGCCAATGCAAGAAACTGTTAATATTCAACATAAGCAAGAAAATCAAACATCAACAAAAAATGAAGAACAATCAAAATAAATTTGGTGCTTGTATTAATATATCTCAAACTTAAAAAAATTGTTCAACATATTACTCTTTGGAGACATGTATTGGCAAAGCATTCGTTTATGTGGCTCATCAATCATATGGCAGGAGTATGGACAGCCAAACCAAGATTGTATTGCTACTTAAGGTTATATGCTTATCAAATTTATATATCTTGGTTCCCCTTAATTGCTTATATTACTTAAGCTGCGATCAAATGCTGCTGATCATCAAGTAAAAGTGAAAGAACATCTCCTCCACTATATTAGGTTGGAGCTGTACAGTGGTACAGTACACATATTGTCCCCCCACAAAATTGCCCTAGGCACTCAGGGAGTTAATAATAGGCTAATGTTCTATCACATAGGTTGGACTAGTAAATGTACGGTACGATCTTTCAGTGGGCATATAGTCCTTGTACAAGAGTACGCAATCGTACCTGATAAATCTGGAGACAGTGGAGGTTGACCCAAACTAGCTGGAATTGTGGTAGCATATGAATTAGCCGGTGAGGGTGCCAATGAATTAGATGGAAAGAGGTTAGATCCAGAGGAAGGGCTTTGATTTCTTTTGAGCAGCAACTTCGACAGATGTGGTGAATGATGGTGGATTTTGTGAACAGGAGATGTCGAGGGGGCGTAATTGGGCGACGCCACCGGCACTGGAAATTTAAGAACTCCATGAGATGAAAATGTAGCAATGGAAGACATTCCATAATAAACATGACTTCGTCCACCAATAGGAGAAGTATGATGATGGCTTGCCAGTTTATCTCCCTTGGAAACCAATGCCATTAAGGACAACACCAAGTAATGCTCCAGCAACAATATCAGCATTCTTTTCATTGTTCCTGCAGGAATAAAAAATAAAAAATTGAATCTTTGGCTTGTTCCCACCCAGTGTAAAGGAAACAGGCAATCTAAATTCATCAACCACAACCAGTAAGGCGTCAAGCATTCACTGTTTCGCAACTTTGCCGAGCTAAACCGAAAAAAGCGAATAAAACCATCCAATCAATGTAGATCAAAGATGACGCAGCTGTATCACCATAAACCCATCGGCATTGCCAGTAGACGCCACTCAGAGTTCGCAAATGACGCATTTGCAAGTAAAACAGAAACAACAGAATAAACCTTTCCAAACAGGCATCAAAAAAGCCCACGAAAGAACAAGAGGCAAACTACCAACGGAGACACCAACCGCAATTAGACGGCGCGAATCCGACTCGAGACCACTCCCCCGCACCCGAAACACATTAGATCTGAGACGACACTGCTGCAAATTCCCCCTCCCCCCACGAGGAGCCGATCAAGACCACGGACCAATCAAAACCAAAAAACAAAATCAAACAACGCTCCAAATCCGTCAAAAAGAAAGACATACCAGATCACAGAGCAGGCCAATATATGTCGGAATGGAAGACCGACCACTTTTGGATGCAGACAGCGAAAAAAATAGGGAAAAAAATTTAGTCCAATCCGGAGATAGCTCAGTGGTGAGAAGCCCAGTAGCAGAAATGCAATCTTCACCGACAAAAATCAGATCTTTCTTCAGCTTTTGTGGTTGTCGTTGAGAGGCTTTGGGTGGGAGTTTTGGAAGCAGCTTCTCTCCTTTTGTTGTTGATGTTTCAGCAAAGAAGAGCAAAAAAGAAAAAGAAAAAGAAAATCCTTTTTTCCCCATTTTTATTTTAATTTGTTTTGCAAAAAAATACATTTTAATTCCAAATTTAAGGGGGAAACAGGTATAATAATATCTATTACTCTTTAGTCTTTACACCGACTAAAAGGAAAGAAACCGTCAGAGCCCTTCACGGCTCATGCTCAAGTCTGAGTTAATATCATTATTACAAACAGTTAGGTAAAAAAAAAAAGTTACACACAAATTTAAGGGACAAAATGATTAAAATCGATCTTTGTCCTCTACAATGTGAATCAGAATAATTTAAGTACACGTTTTCTCTATCATCATAAAATTTTTGGAAAAAATTATTTTCATTCTTGTAATTTTTACGAATAATGTTAAGTGGTTAGTTTTTTAGATGAAAAAAATCATTAAAAAAATGGGTAGAAAATAGGGTTTGGTCGGCAGCCAATCACGAGGGGTGAAAGAAGGCGCGGCTGGCGGGCCCCAGATGGAGGGAAAGTTGACGGGGTATATGACGGAGACTTTTGGCAACGGTATAAACGGATGGCGGTCGCCGTTACGACAATAGAAAAAGAGTGAGTGAGTAAGGAGCACGTGCGTGGAAGGGGAAGCGGTTAACGTCAGCCTAAGTTGTATCTCTCTCATCTCATCATATCCCTCTGTAGCCTCTTTCTATTCTTTTCTTTCTTTCTTTTTTGCCTCGAAAAAAAAAATTATATTATATTAAATAAGATGACGCATCTTCAGCTGCGCCGTGGGATTTATACTACTATTAAATTTTATTTTTATATATAAATTTTCATTAAATAAATAATGAGATAAGCTTTATTTATTTAAATTCTCAAATATAGATTTTATTTGATTTTAAAAATATATCCTAATTAAATGAGATAATAAATTATATTAATTTAATTTTTTTATATTTTATTTTTATTATATTTTGATTGGTTAAATCGCTTACTTTTAATTGGATTCTAACGTTAAACTCTCCCTTTGTTAACATGCTGGGCATATTTAAAATTTATTAATAATATATATTAAAAATATATAAAATTAATTTTAACATTATTACTAAATTATTTTTAAAATAAAAATAATAAATATTTATTTAAATTTTAACAAAAAATATAGTTGTATGCAAATATTACAAGTATTATCAATTTTAATAAGTAATTTTTTAATAATTAAATATAATTTTTTAAAAAAAGATAAAATTATACTAAGTTTTTTATAATAATAAATAACAATGTGTTAATAAATAAATATAAATAATTTATAAAAATCTAAATTAAGTATATATTATTAAGTAATAAAATTTAATTTTATAGTATAAATGTAAATATATTAATATTTATTGGTATTTTTAAAATTCTTAATTTATGTAGAATTATAGTCCAACACATTCTAATAAATAATAATACTAATAATAAATTAAGTAAATATTAAGGGGGTGAAAGGGTACAAACATGAATATGTTTACTCGTGTTCGGGTTCAATAGCCCATATACACCTTCTTTTCTTATCTTCGATGATTTGGTCTTCACAGCTCTATAAGACAGGAAGGAGATACGAAGAGATGAAGATAAAAGGTTGAAAAGTCTGATTTAAGGCCTCAAAAGGTGGAATTGAGAAATTTCATCGATCGTCTATAAACACCCGGTAAAGGAGAAGAGGGGGTTCATACGTTAACAGAAAGAAAAAGAGAAGAGCAGAAGAAAGAAGCACAAAAATGAAGAAAGAGTGGGAGGAGCCCCTTACCATAGATCCATCTCCAATGACACTCTAGCCCATTAGATCAGAGTTTAGAGTGCCCGAACATCATCCAACTGAGAGTAGCCACTGGAGAAGCCCATTGTCGTTGGAAAAGCAAAGAGAAGCCCTCTGTCAAAACTGTGCAAAACCTGCAAGCTGTCATTTTCCCAACCTCTATCCGACCAACCTAGGCCATTGCCAAACACGTCACTACTTCCAATTGGCTCTCCTCAACACTACCAACAAACCCAAGTCAAGAACCACCGTCGGAGAAGCTCGCCCTCGCCGAAAAATAGTCCAGAAAACTCTCGTCGGAAAAGTGCAATAGCAACACGCAACTATCTTTCCGGTCTTCATCCAACCAACAGGAGCCATCGTAGGACAAGGCGCCTTCTCCAATCGATTGCCCTTGTCTCCAAATACAAACCCAAATCGAGTACCGCTACAAAAAGTGGCTACCATTGCTTGAAAACAACGATAAAGTCACTATTGAGATTAGTTTTGTCGGCACTTTCTGACCTCATTGCCGCCACCCACAAACACCTTCGCACATAAGATCACCACCATAAGCTTCATCAGTCCTAGATCCACTGATTTGGGCGATCGCTACCAACCTCAGCTGCCGAAACATCGTAATCGAAGCCCTGTCGTTGCACCACCCACCTAAGCAGGTCTACCCGTTGATACCTGTTTGTGTCCTTATCACATCTCGTTGCCCCACAATTCAATTGAATCCTAACTAACCCAGACTGCGACCGCAAAGCCAGGCCACCTCTGCGACCCATCCACGACCTGGATTGGAACTGGTGCACTGCACCCCACCCGCAAACCAATGCACACAAAGAGAAAAAGCGAGGCCGAGTGCGCCACCTAGTCTAATCAAGTATTTAATTGTTATGAACCAATCCGAAGTGGTATATTTCAGTTCATTACCACTCCAAAAAATAACTTAAAGGCCTTCTAGACCTCGGATATATGCAAAACTTGTTATCCTACAAATTTTAGATACTTCGGACGCAATGGTAAGGTTATTTTAAAGATTTAAAGATAAGAAATGGACGAACTAAGGTATTAGAGTTAAAGTTATCAAAGACCGGTCAAATAAAAAAGTGACAGAATTCACTATTTTGTATAAGTATAAAATCAAAGAAAAAATAGTAGATTGTGAGTATCAATCTCACCATAAATTGACTTAGGGATTAGAATTTAACCTTAAGGAGTTGTGTAAAAATATTAGATATTTATTTCTCGTTTGCAGCATTTTATTTAGTTTGCACAATTTTTTTGCACGACAAAGGCATTATTTAAGAAACTTATAAGTTTCTCTTTATTTTATATGGATAAGCACAAATATTGTCTCAAATATCAACAATGACTACACAAAGATTACCACTTACCAATACACGAAAAATTATAATAAATGTAATTTTAGTGGAATTTTACGGGATGATTTTTTAAAGTAACTTTTATGGTTACGTGCGAAGAATTTATTGCCTCTGATAATGGGGAAGGTTTTTCATTTCATTTATTTTCCTTTCGTTTTAGAATCAATCTAGGCCCACATTAACATTAAACTTATGCAAGGCTTATATTCTCATTAACAGATTGTTCATAATATGTTTTGATCAGAAAGAAACAAACATATTAGCCCTCATTATTCTTATTATTAATAAAAAACAATTCCTCATTATTATTATTCTTGATAAAACTCTCATTATTTGTTTTCTAATAAAATATATTCTTAATAATAATAATTTTTCATTCTACACATATTACCGGTTTGTAAGTTCATAATTTAAATTTTGTATTGATATTATTAGATAAGTTTTCAAGTATAATTCTATTAAAATTAGAAATAATTATCATCTCATTGTTCTTTAAATAGTTTTAATATATATATATATATATAATTTAATAATGATATTATAGATATAATAAATTATTGAATATCACCTGAAATTTAAATATACCATGGCAAATTTGTTTCCAAATGCATCACCACCTAATTTTTTTGGTCAAGGATATTTCTTAGTGCTGAGAGTGATAATCTTAGTGATTTCCAGGTAATTATGAGAAATAAAAGTAAAATCTTTATTGTGTATACAAGAAATAACTAATTCCAGAACTAGGAAATAACATTATTTTTTTTCTCGAAAATAAATTCCAGAAATGGTAACTGTCTTCTGTCTTCGTATGAATCGCTAATTGTCCGTGATTTTTTTACCAACCAATTTCAATACATTTTTTTCCAGCAATACATGAAATTTTGCTTTCAATAGGTCGTTCTTCCTATCCAATTCAAGCTTGGAAATTCGGGCTCGTAATCACTCCGGTAAGATCGATCAATCGATCAAACCATTTAATAAGAAAAACATAGGGAGTCACAATTTCTGCTAGAAAGGCAATCCTTTCAAGATATTGAATTTGATCGCCGCTTTTGTCTAAACTCTGCTAACTGTATGGCGGGTGGCCATTTATTCGGTCAAAGAACGTCTTAAAGAGCCTCAAGACTTTTACAAAGAAGCAGACAATCCACGCATGACACAAGTACCGATGCTTGGCCACAAATCACCTCCAACTTGCGATAAAAAATGTTCAAGACATCAACCACTAAATTTTACTTTTAATTTAAAGGTTTCCATTTCTCAAGAAGGTTCCGATTAAATTAACAAAAAAGGTTCCAAGTCAATTAAAATGAATGATTAAAAGAAATATAAGTGAATCACGTAAGATTGCAGGTGGAACCGATCAGCTGGGTCAATTCGTGACATCCATGAGTGCGCGTGAGAAATGGAAGAATACGTGCAGATGATGAGGTTGATGCATTTTTAGGTACATGTTGCTCGAATTTTGTCTCCTTTTACCTCTTTACTAATAGGTTTGCCCTTCCGACAAAATTAATAATAATAGAACATAACATGTCAAAGAAAAGTTGCTCTAGTGCGTAACTTTCCCGAACACAACGATTGTGAATGTAAAATATAGGCGCTATATTATGGAACTCAAAAAATCAATGTTGCTTTGTCCTTAACCTTTCTCTACTTTCATTTTTTGTCCTACTACATATTTTCACCGCCGCATTTGCACCAGAAAAGCAGAACAAGTTTGAAAGGTCTGTACCTGATTGAGTGGCACTTGTCCATATCATATCCAAGATCAACATTTGATATGGACGGTTGTCCTATCTTTATATCCAGCCATGACCTCGTTGACCAAAATGGTTTCTTCACCAATACCAGTGTAGGCAGCAAAAACGCTTCATTCGCATTTCAAAGCACGAGCAATTTCCCATAAACAAGAGGGAGAGTCGTGCTTATTAAGGCGCCCCTTCTCGCACACCAATGAAACAATGAATAGCTCATTCTCAAGTGTGTAGAGATACATTGCCTTTTCATCCTAAATATATTAACCACAAAGGAAGATATTAGAAATGAAAAAAACTTTGCATAAAGTTACTCAAGCGAGAGTAGGCAAATTTGTTATTGACACGAAATAAAATGATAAATCACACTATAGGTTGATTTAGATTTCAGTTAAACTAATTTGAAGGCTTGTTGAAAACTTGAAATCTCTGCGCAGACAATTAGCAGCCAGATTCCCAGAAAATATACATCAACAGCTAAACTGGCGTGCCTGTTTCATTTGTATATAAGATGTAAAAGTTGAAAGAAAAACTTATTAGTTTTACCTCGGGCAACTCGTAATACTCGTCTGGAGAAATCTGCAACAATTCGATGGCAGTTTGACCAGTACACCAAGCACATAACTGGCCACTTTCATCTGCCAGAGTCAATTCTACACTAAAAGATCGTACAATATCACCCTTGCAAGGGCTGCAGCAAAAGTTACATCTCTCAAACCCATCAATAGCATCGTCCAGAGGTTGTCCGCATATAACGTGAGAGAGTCTGGATCTTACATAATGGTAATCAATTTGTGCAAGACGAACTCTGGATACCTACTTGATAGATAACGAGTATTTACCAATTATGTTATTTACCATTGAATCCTAACAAGGTAAATATAAAGAATCAGCGGTCATTAAACATGGAACTGGATATGAATCAAATCCTCAGCAAAGGATGTAGAAGAAGAATGAATCAACACTAGATCATCTAGTAACAAAAGAAAAAATAGTGTTCTATTATCATCAGGAAAAAAAATTGTAAGTCAAACGTGGATTAGACTACATAGGCTATCATTTCTTAACAAACATCTCCATAACATCTTAATGAGTGAGACAAAACATGTCAGTCAAAAGATCAAGGCTAAAAAAGAACACCTTAATAAACCCGATGAAGCCATAAATGTTCTCACTTCTTCAAAAATGCTTGCAAAAAAATGAATGAGGTAACGAGACAAACATAGATAAAATATGTCAAACAAAATGAGCATCTAACTAAGGAAATACTCTAGAAGAAGCAATTGAGTCTTGTCAACACAGCATATATCAACAGAAAAAGAATAAACCAATACCTGCGTGCCAAGAGTATCAATAGAGAGATCAGACAGTGGTAACAAGTTTTGAAGACATTCCGAATTCAGAAGTGATGGTAAACAGCTTAAATTAACAAGAGTAGCAGATGCATCTTTCTCAAGCCATATTGCCTCAAGTCTTGCATGCCAAAAAAGTAGAGATAGTGATGAAACATATATTGACCAGAAGAAAAATGTTAAGATACCAATAACATGAAAATTTCAGTGGACGAGGTATGACCAAGCACTTAATTTTAATCGTGAGGAGACTAAATGTTACAAGGAAAAAAATTTTACCTGTTATGCTTTGTCAATAGACATGTTAAACCAGAAATGTACACAGTATGTCCATGCCCCAACCTTCCCAGTGACCTGTAGAGACCTCAAAAATCTGGCTTATTGCTAACGTGAATAGTACAATAAGTTAAGCAGCAGAAATAGAAGCAAGGAGTTCACTCTGATCACCATGAAAGAATAAAGTGCAACTTAACAAAAACTTCTCCTGTCGTATCATGAATTGTCAAGGTAAAGACAGTTTCTGAAGTGCTACTGTCTCTCAAAATGTTGATAACCACACCATACAGGCTAATACCAGACATATTGCCACGAAGATCAGCAACAAACGTCTGCACATTTAAGTACAATCTTAGTTTTGACATGTACGCAAAATGAAATAGAAGAAAGTACACATCAGCCAAAACGTCTATCAGCAAATACGGAGTATCTTGTTGGTTATAAGAAATATTTTACAAACAGCAAACATATCAACACAATCTTTTATAATAGCGCTTTCCCAAGTTAGTAGCTCTCTCCTTTGCTCTCTCAATAAGAACCAATCAGTTTTCAGTACACTCTAGTATAAGCTGCCTGCAGGCAGCTCACATCTTTATCACCATTAGATGGACCTTGAGATACAAAACACGTATCTCAATGTCTATCTAAAGGTAGATAAGTGCATGAGCTGCTTAACAGGCAACTTACCCATTCTCAATCGAGATTTGAAATGTGAATCTTGAGGTCCATCACATGGTGGAAAAGTAAATGAGCTGCCTACAAGACAAATTCTATATATATATATATACGTAGAGAGAGAGAGAGAGAAGCAGGAGAAGGAGGAGGAGATTTCAGATTGCACTTACTTGATAAGGATAAATACTGTAATCAACAGAACCCTGAGAATCACATGGCAATGCCACCTGAGAAATTTTAAGACTTCCAAATTCATCCAATTCATTGCCTTGCTTTGACCCTTGGTAACGATTTTGAGTAGGCGTAACAAAAACCTAAAAATATGACGCTTTTTAACTGTCATGTTTTTTTTCTGAAACTTAATAAAAACAAGAGAAATTCTTAAATACCTCATAAATTTCTGATTAGTATTTACATTAGTAACCGAGACTGCAGATCAAGGTCTTCTAGGGCCAATAACAGCGAGCATTAAATTAAACAGCTAAGAAACCATTTTCCAAATACAAGACATGTGCAGTGCTATATTCATTCTATATTAAATGCAAACGATCATTACTTATTCAACATCCTTTACAGATGACTATAATAAATAAGAGAGAATGCAGTTCAATACTAGCTATGGTGTTGTGTGGATAAAAAACAAACAAGAGTGGGCAAACAAGGAGAGTGTGAGAGATAGAAAAAGAATTGAGACTATAATTTTTTAATAGCATATTTTCCGTACATCTAACTGCTAGCAGATGGAACCTAACTCTGATCTGAAAAGGCATGAGAAAAAAAAACATCGAATAAATAATTGTAAATGCCCCAAATAAAAGCTGCTCATAATTCGATGTGAGCCCTCCAGAGCATTGATAAAAGAACTTCCCAAATTACCTGCTCTTCTTGAAGAATAAGTGGAACTAAATACAGCTGTGTGGCACTTCCATACTCGAGACAAATATTGCCAGTTGCACCAGTACCAATTTCCATTTCATTTGAAATAAAAGGTTTATCCAGTGCAAGCATACTTCCTACACTGAAAAGTGAATTTCCATAAGTGTGACTCCAAATATAGCTCAATAATATGAGGAAGAAAGATCAAACATACGTTAAAAGGTTGGCCAGAATCACTTGATCACCCCACAAAGTGAACTTTAACTTGTAGCCGTCATTGTCAATTAGAATTATATCTTTTCTCTGTAAAGAACCAAATTTTCCATGAATTTCCAAAAAGCCTACTGATTCAATCCTACATAACATGGAAAAAATATATGAATAACAGGCGAAAATGGATCTAGATACACCTAGAAAAGCAATCAGAAAAACCAAGCTCCCATCCAATGACCTCATCAATGTGATAATCTAGTTGGAAGAAAAATATAGCAAAGAGAATAAAGTGCAAATCTACAGTACTAGATAAGGCAAATAATACATCTCTAATCTTACTTTGCATAAAATGAATAAGATGCTCCATTTTGCACTTCATCAAGTGAAATTGAAGAAAATGAATCTGCACAAAAATGTGCGCCCAAAAGAACAGCATCTTCATCTTTATCCTACACAAAAGAACAACAAATATCATAATGCAGAAGAAAAATCATGAATCATCAAAATCAGAACAGAGAACACATAGCTTATACATTGCAAGCAACAAAATGCAATAGATTTTTATGTACCTCATCTAAAAGCATTACAAGATATTCGGTGGGCAGCAGTCGAGAATAACCACATCCTTCCACAGCTGCACGTAGACAACATCCTGTCATAAAAACCTCACGTCCTTTCTTTAGGATTCCACTGTTACCATCGACCAGGTCATAGTATCTGTCATATTAAATACATTAATGGTTTGCAATTGATAAACAGAAACAGAGCAAAAGCACAAAGGTGAACCAACTAATCATTCAGTAGCTTATTTAGTAGAAGTTCACCATGGAAACTACATGTAGGCTCAAACAACATAAATACTAAGCCTACAAAAGCTTTGAAGAGAATTTTCTAGGAACAAAATTAGAAGACATGAACTGCTCATAGTTATGTTCAAATTGGAAATACATATCTATGTCATCGACTTTACTGAGCTTAATAAAGTGCACAGAAAAATATGTGATAATAGTTGATAAGTTCAAATATTAAACAACAATTTGATGTTGATAACTAATATTTCTAAAGCACATCCTGATATATTAACAGAGTGGGAGGGAGTTTAATACAAAAGGAAGTAGAATATTTAGACTTATAACTTGACAGTTCTAATCAGAGTTCAAAGTTTCACATGTTATTTTCAGAAGCATCAAGAGTAATACTCACAATAAAAAAGTGGAGAAAAATGGTGTGCGACTGCGCATGCAAGATAAAGCAAGAATTGACAAGAAAATGATAAAACTAAAGCTAGGATGATCAAGACCTCCGATGAAGATAGAGGTCAATGGTGCTGGAGCTCCAACAATCACCCAAATTAAGCATGTATATTTCAGTTCCTGAGAGAACAAAACATTAGCAAATGAAAGACTGGAGATTAAGCCTGTAGACCCCGTACCAGATATATGAGAAAATGTAGCTACCAAAACCAGCTAATATTATGTGTTGTGTGGATTAAAGTAGTCAGAAACATTGGTGTTCCAGTTTTTCACATATACCATCTCTATTCGATTCCATTTCTGACACGGTTTCCTCATTGGTAATGGAACTGTGGACGATGATCTAATTCAAGATCCAAAAAAGCCATATTGGTGACTAACATTTATAAGCTTCCGATAGAAGGTACTGAACTTGAACGTGAATAGCAGTAATGTCAAATTTCTTTTATGGCCGATTGGTGGGGCACCCAGGTCTCATTCTCCTCTTTTGGAAAATCGCATCAGTGAAAAACCATAAAAGGACTGTTTCCAATAACATGTTAAAAAATCCGTTCTCGTGGCAACTACCACAAGCCATCATCCATCTCTCAGCATCGACAACATCAAGAAATACGGATAAAACCTAACCTGCAAGCACGAACACATCCAATACGACCGCCTCCAAAACGCTGTTCACAGAAAGAAAGTTCTTTTCGTAAATCGAGTCAATGGTGACAGTGTTCGGAAGCCTTAGCCGCCTGTTTTTCTTCTTCCAATAGCTTCCACACTCTAACAAATTTCGCTTCGGTGTTCTACTCCTCCGCTGTTCGTTCCAAGCCTAAGAAGAAGAAGAAGGGAGGGGGAAAAAAAGAAATGAATACACACACAAAAACAAAGAAAGGAGAAGAAGCCGGGGGGCGGAGTGGCATGAAGCGAGTACTTGGAAGAGATCGGAGAGAAGAATGGCGGAAGTGACGCCGCTGGAGTAGGTGAGGCAGGTTTTGAGCGTTCGAGAGGCGATCCAGCTCCAAGAAGGGCAAACGCCGGCTTCGTCGGGTTCCGAATCGTCTTCCGACAGGAGAAGAGATCGGGCATGGTTGATGAATCGAACGAAGGCGTCCCCCTCTGACGACGGTCGCCATCGAAGGAGGAGGAAAGGCCGCGGTGGCGGCACTTGCCAAGACGTGTGGAGGTTGTGGCGGGAAAGGGTGGTTTGGCGCTTGAAAACCAAATGACAGACAGACTTATGAAATAACTTGAAGTGAAGCAGACCCCGGAGTTCCGTAGCTCAGTTGGTTACAACGTGGGCTCTTTACGAGCCGAAGGTGTTCAATTATGGCATTGATTGGAGACCCGCCGGGACTACACCCAAATCCCAATTAAAAAACAACAGTTTAACCTGGTTGGGAGGTGTTCCAATTATGGCAATGGAAAATTTCTCTTTTCTCTCGTACATGTGATTATTTCTAGCTCTTAATTTTCTGGAAGAAATTAGTCTTTTTCTTTTTCTTTTCTTTTTTTTTTGCTAAAAGCATCCCCCGGAGTGATTTGTTTCGGCTCGTCTTGGGGGTGCAAACAGTGAACAAATTCAGGTGAGTCCTAATGAGCAGCTCTGCAAAAAATTTAGTTGACTCATTTCAAGCAATCATGTCAGAGTCTCTTTCAAACCCCCCATCAGAAGCAACCCCCCCTCACCCAAAAAAAAACCAGAGTGATTGTTCTGATTTGTCCTGTGCAAAAGTAAAAAATACTTGCACGTGCTGTAAAGATTAAAGAGTAAAGAATGCCCTGAATTCAGTAGGGAACATGGCCAAGGTAAGCCATTTCATGGATTCTGCACAAATGGTTGGTGTAAGGATAATCTGCAAGACGAAGGTAAGCCAGATTGAGCTACCCAGTTGTAATGTTTTGCTTAGTGCACACAGTTTCTGCTTCAATATCCATCATCAAGCAATGCTCAAAACGTATATTCAATTTCGTTCAGACAATTAACAAATCAACTACCTTTGCACGTTTAAACTTGTGCCTATACAAAAGATGCTTGTTCACCTAAATCCTTTCTATAAAGATCAATGGATCATGATAGAATCAATCATCACGGCTATGATCTGTGAGTCCCTGTTCAACCAAAGATGAGAAAAGTTCCTCCCAATCTTATACCTTGGGGCACTGATTCATTCCAACCTTCATCCCGAGCTCTCTCCGCCGCGTGGCAGTCAGGCATATTTCCAAGCAAGGCTCCTTCAGAGACTCATCTTGCTCTGGTGAAGGCGGAGGGACTCCGAACTTAAACTGTATTTGTCACAAGAACAATTGGAGATTAGAAGGACATTATGCGCAATGAAGTGCATTCCCTCTAGTTTTACAGTGTGTTACCTGACAGCTATAATCAGTAAAATTAGGTTCCATGGTCAACGGAACTCCCATGTAGTCTCCAAAGAAAGACTATCAGGCAACAGGAATGGCAAATCCACAAGTAAACATAGTCAGCAATTAGATCAGAAATCAAACAAAGTGAGTTGATGGAGACTTTAACAGAAATTTTAAAAAGGCAGATTGATTCAGAATAAAAGCACCCATGGAGTTTATCTACATTTGATCTTAAACTTATTTTTCACAAGAAATCAGAATCGTAAATCTTCAATACATAACATATATGGTGAAGCAACTACCATTTTGCTAACTTCTAACTCGCTACTTCAATGTTGAAACTAAATCATGTTATTGGTGAATTACAGTTTATTAGAACTTCAAATTCCAAACCTGAATGCTAAATGCACTGCTGGAGAAGTAATCATAAAACAACTGGAAAATTGAATACCAGTATTGAAACGTAAATTCTGATTTAATGTACGTGAATATAAACTGATTGCCATTAGCCAAGGCCACTGGAAATGATATTCCAATCACATACCTGAGTTGGTAGCTTACAGGTGTGGATACAAATTCCCACACATTTACTCTCTTCCAAATATTTGCACCTTTCCACAAACACCTTTATAGAGTTGAGAGACTTTAGAGGATCAGAAGGGATAGCTCAACAAACAAGAACAGTTTTACTCACTGGAAACCACATTCACGGGTAACTGAAACAAAAATTGGGGAAAAAAGAAAGAAAGAAAGAAAGAAGAGTTAATTTAACTGGAAGCCACTTACACCACTATTGCAAGAAGAACCATCTGATATCTCAATTGCATTTACAGCACAAGGACCCATCAACCACTGACAAGATAATGCAGTCACCCTAGCTTCAATAAGCAATAACCGTTCAACAATCACTCGAAAGACAGGTTCCAAAATATTTAATAGTTCAACAACCAGATTCACCTTACGCATTTGTGGATTATGCCTCATGAAAATTCTGCTGTCAGGATGCTAAGAATAAAGACACTCACCAATCATTATTGCAGCCAATTTCCCCCATACATAGGTGACACAAGTAGCTTGAACAGTTCTAACAACCACGATGGAAAGAGGGATGTCAATATGCGAACCTGCAATTAATTGGGAAACAAGTTTTATTTAAATAATTTTAAGAGACATTGTAACCAAATAGCTCTTCTTCTTCATCTTCCAACTTGCCCCAAAATGGGGTCAAGTTATGGATTCCATTCCACCATTCCACATGATCGTAAAACATATCAAAGCTCAATTTCTTCAAGTCCATATCATGTCTTTAGGGATATACTCCGTCCAAGTTCTTTCCAATCGCAACCAAACACTTACTAGAAAAATAAAAAAAAGATGAAATTACATAAAAACTAAAGTGGGATTCTGATTTTCCGTGCTTTTTACCAGGCAAGATTGCAAGATCAATTTAATCTCGTCAGATATAAGATGGAATTAAACTTAGAAGATGAAATTCAATCATCCTGCTTTGCCCAGAATAGATACTGAATGATTAAAAGCAGATGCAGATTGCATAGATAGTCTACAAATAAGGGAAAGGGTCTGCATTTACCGCTGCTTTTTGAGCCTCACCATCGTCCCGACTCTTCGTTCTAAGATAGTTGACTACTTCCATGAGACCGCTGTAACCAGGCTTATCCGAATCCCATCCAACCTCCTACAATTAAACAGTTGTGAGTAAATTTTCGCCCCAGACAAAAATGGACTTACATAGGAGCGGTAACATGCACTCGCAAACTCCCCACCATTTCAACAAGTTACTCAACACATACAACTTACAAGCATCCAAATTTAGAAACTGTTCATTCATGCCTCATACATGCACACACAAAAAATTGATAACAGTAACAGTTTTTATGTCGTCGGGAGCTCACCTCCACCATCTTTTGCCGAAAAACTGAGAGAAGCCAGTCATCAAACATGCCGGGCTTATACGACGACCTTGCACGGTCTGCGTCAGCGAGATTCACCTGGCATATGCAGAGAAAGTGCCAAGGCCATGAGCGTATATGAACAAGAGGAAAGGGAGCATAGAAAAACAGAGAGAGCAGAGAGAGAGAGAGAGAGAGAGAGAGAGGGTAGAGAATGTGTGTAAATGAAGGAACCGAGTGGGATTGGAGAGGAGAGACTGTCGGCCGGAGTTGAGAGAACGGGAGAAGATACGATCTTCGCCGGAGAAGGGAAGGAAGCGGAGAGGGCGAGAAGGAAGGGAGAGGGCAGCGCAGAGACAGCAGCGACATGGCTCGGCTCTTCCAGCCCAGGGTGTGCTCCCACATCCTCTTTGGATATTGTAAAATTTTACACTAAGCTTTTTGCTTAAAAACAAAAAAATGATTAAAACTCCCCAAACTTGAATCCCTAATACGTTAATGTTAAACAAATTAGTCAATATGTGCGCCACGGGCGATTTATATTTTAAAAAATAATTAGTTTTACATAGAACAACCACTGATACGTGTGATACACGGCTAAATGATTTTAAATAAATTTTAATTATAATAAAAATTAAAATAAATTTTAATTACAATAAAAACTTATTTAAAAGATTCAAAATAAATCTTAATTATAGCAGAAAAATAATATTTCTATTAATACAAAATAAAAAAGATAATATTATAACAAAATTTGATGAAATGAGATAAAGCAACTCCTAAAAAGTATTAAAGAATTCGAAATAAATTTTATTTACAATAAAAAAAATTAATATGAAAAAATAAAAAAATAATATTATAAAATAATTAGATGACATGTGGCGGCACATGGCAAAATAAATCTTAATTATAATACAAATGTATTAAAATATTCAAAATAAATTCTAATTACAATATAAAATAAAATTACTAATAAAAAATAAAAATAATATTGTAATATAATTAGAGGAGACATGGAAGCACTATATTAAAAGCTCTGATGCACGAATCGGCCGATTCTGTGCGGAATCGGCCAATTTAAATTGGATCGGTATTGGGCCGATCCGATTTCGGGGCCGAATCGGTTGGCCCCGAATCGGTCACCGAATCGCCCGAGTTTGGCCGATTCCGACACGATTTAAATCGGAATCGGAATCGGCCGATTTAAATCAGAATCAGTTTTTTAAGAAATTATTAAAATACCCTAGGTATGATTTTTATTAAATTATTTAAGCATGGGTAAAATGGTAATTTAGATTTTAAAAACCTAAAATCAAACCCGCTCCCCCACCGCCGCCGCCGTTCGCCCGCCTCCACCGTTTCCGCCCTCCGCCGTGCATCCCCGACTCCGGGCTCGCCGCCGACCGGCTCGCCGACCTCGCAACGTCGCCGCCGACGTGTGGCCGGACCGAATCGGGCTGTGACGCACGAATCGCCGCCGACTCCGGTCGCCGACTGTTCGTCCGACCGGGCTGCCGACATCCTCCGACATCGCCGCGCGAGACTCGCCGCCGACCGGGCCGGCGGCGGCGGGTAAAGAGCGGAGGGTGGCATTCTCGTAATTAAAAGTTGACTCGAGTCTAACTCGAGTTAAAAATAATAATTAATTCTAAATAATTTTAAAAATCTTAAAAAATATTTAAAAATATCATAAACTATAATACACAGAATAATATCAAAATAACATCAATACCTAATCTTAATATATTTATATTATGAATTGTCAAATTATTATATATGACCGATTAAACTAATTTGGACCGATTCAACTGAACCGATTCCTGGCCGATTCAGACCGATTCCGATTCCGATTCCGACTCCCTGGAAAACCGATTTCGATTCCGATTCTGATTCATGCAACCATGATTAAAAGTCATATAATTTATATATTCATATATATTCTCACAACTAATAAAATAGAATATAATAATTTAATACATCAGTTATAAATTTTAATTGACTATAATTGAAAGATAAATTCTAATTAAAAGATAAATCTTAATTGACTCTAATTAAAAGATAGATCCTAGTTTTAAATCTCCTATTTTTAACTACATGTTGATATTAATTATCTATTTAGTTAATAAAAGTAGACGTATTATAATAATCTGATTTAGTTTTTCTTTTTGTTGTATTTTAATTAATTAAATTTTTTATTTTAATTATGTACCAATATTAAATTCTTCTTTTATTAATAAGATTACATAAAAATTTTGCTCACCTGATACTTTATTTCTAATGTGCTATTTTTTTTATTGGTCCTCACAGAGTCTGCATGGATTCCACTATGCACAAAAAGAAAACGTTAACTTTGTTTATGAATAGATAAAATAAAAACTTAACTATAAAATAATTAAAAACCCCTTGAAAACATGTAAAAAAGTTAATGTCAGAAGAAGTGATAGAGCTGTTTCGACTTCCAGACGTTTTTAAGAATTATTGCCGAGAAGGAGAGCATTTTAGCTGCATAGTAGTCTGCTGAGAGCCAATAGCCATCCAAGTCTCTGTAAATAATGTCTGCTCCTTCCAATATGATAGTGATGTATTTGGCAGCCTCCTGGAAAGGAATGACAGGCTCGTTAACGGCAGAGTCCATACACAAATTTGAGGATGAGGGGCATTTTGTTAGTTTGATTCATCTCAAATTTCTGATAGAGTTTGGTTCACCCTATGTCCAGATACCGCTTCAGTACAAAAGCAGCATAGAAAACTTCATATTCTGGGTACACAGTAAACAGTTGGGTCATCCTTCGAGCATAATCTTGCCCCTCATTGCTGATCAATAGGAAGTTTTCTAAGATTATGTAAGTTTTGGATAGGTTATCCACACGTGTGAGCTCCAGGAAATTTTCAGGAATGTCTTCAAAATCGTTGTGAACCATAGTGAGTGGAATCGATAAGTGTCTATCCTCTGAATTTGCGCTAAGAGAGGTTTTCACATTCTCTCTGACACGCTTCTTGGAAGAAGCCTTAGAGTTATCTGGATCAGAAACAGCTACCATCTCGATTGCCATGGGTGAGTTGTCATTGTACAGGAGAGAACTCCGATTCTCCATAGCACTTTTAGTTGGATTCCTCTCCAGGGTTAGTGGAGTAAGACGGCCTTTTTGGATTGGGGAAATAACCATGCTTACTTCAAACCAGTCCTGAGAGAAGATGAAATCTCCCAAAAAATGATGAGTTTCGACAAAGCTTTCCTTGGATAGGTACTTCTTTTGTGGTAGTGAGCGTTGAGCACAATCATAAAAGGTGTGATCTAGATGGCCGCAAATAAAGCAAACTATCTTAATTTTTTCGTAATTAAAAGATGCAGCAAGTTCCTGGGAAGAAAAGGTGGCTCGGCTCTCCCAGCAAGAGTGACCAAGGAATCTGAAGTTTATACCCTCGTATAAGCTCGAGCTTTACCATGTTGGAAGAAGGAAGTTTTCTTCTCTTCAATCTTCTCAATATGTCCAACCTCTCCAAGGAAGTCCAATGCCAAATCTTCAGCGAGGAGATGAGGAAGCTCCATGTGTACCTGTACCCAACATAGGAACTCATCCAAAAGAACAGATTCCACATCACAGATGCCATCCCAATATCCGATTACAAGGAGGGAGTTATAAATAACTGTTGGTTGTTTATGAAAGCTCTCTCCATATACACAGTTTTCATGAACCGCAAAATAAACGGCTACT
>JAURVB010014503.1:0-44008 GCA_033002965.1 Piper betle | reverse complement strand
CTAGCGGCCGGCTTTCCAGTAGTACCCCTCACGACCACCATAGCTGTAGTAGTTGCCGCTAGCAACGGAGTTTTTACAGCCGGCTTCCACCGCCCCTGCCATCGTTCGAGCCACCTCTGGCCGATCCGACCACCCCAACTACTTCCCCTCTCCAAGATCTTCATTTTGAGACCACCCATGACCACTGCCGTGGCTGCAATCTCTGCTGGCGACGTCGCTATACCCGACAGCGATGTCGCCACTTTCCGACCAACAATTGGCCAGACTCCTCGAATTGTCACCACCAGCACCTCCGCCATGATGCGCCCTATCGATCCCGTCTGGCGGCGACCACAGCGAATAGCTGTCGGCATTTTCCGGCGACAGGCACCGCCGTCCCTTGTCCAGCTGATTTACTCATTTGCCCGTGATCACATCCGCCACCTGCATTCACTTCCACCTGGTCATGCCCAAGTTCACCAATCCAAGCCCATGTTCGTGTCCATCAGTCTAGACCAGCCCAGCTGACCCAACCAAGGAGTTTATTTAACCCAGACCGGGTTAGTTCAGCCCATTCTACTCGGTTTAGTTCAGCTTGGGTCTGTCTGGTTCAACTCATTTTTGGATCGTTTTCGTCGGTTCTTACACTGTTTATAGTAATTTGAGAACGTCTATGTTAGTTGGACTCCTTCCTTAGTTTATTCTCATCATGGGCTATTTGTTTCTCATACTGATGCTTCTTTTTAGAAAATTTTTGAGTTCCAATAGTATTGCCTCTAGTCTAATAGATTCTTTCATCTCAAGAGGCTGCACTAACCACTTCATCCAATCTTGTATTTTACCGTGGGTAGATCAGTCCATCAAAGAATGGGTGAGCTCACAACTTTTCAGTAGCTACTAGACTAGGAGCAAATCTCTCCAAACTAATGAACTTGGCAAAATATTTGGCAACTAACATACCCTTTTGCTCCAAGTGTTCAAATTCTAGTTTCACCTCTTCTTCTCCTCAAATAGAAAATACATATTAACAAACACCACTTAGAATTTCTCCCAAGCAATGTCCTTAGGCGCTTTCCCCTAGAAATGAACTCTCTTGGCAAAGTCTCACCAAGTCCTTGCCTTGCCTTTGAAAGGCCCATTACTATTCGAACTCAAGACTCTATAGGGCAATATATGCTCTAGAACACTCCTTTGGTAGTAATTAACCATTTCTTTGGCTCTTCTGGGTCTAAATTCTCAGCAAACATGCCACCTCAATTCTTCAAAAACTTCTTCACCTCTCACGCACTAGGTTTTATTTGTTGAGAAATAGTTCCTTCTCTAACCTCAAGGGTTCTTGATGGTACAACCTCTCCCCCACTTCCAGTTCTATGGGCTCATTCCATAGGTGCACAAAATGAAATCGGAGTCACATCATGGGTCACAGATGTTGGTGGAACTGATAGTGTACTTGTCACAAGATCTTGAGGTGGTAGTGGCAGTTGTTGAAATACCGGTGATATATTAGATAAGGGACCTGTGGGCATCGGTGGTCGTGGAGGGAAGACAGTGTCTCACTCCTTTCCACATCCTTAATAGGTCTCTTATATGATCTCGCCAACTCAACCCTCATCATCTATTGCTAGGTGTTTGTTTCAATTTCCTTCAATTCTTGTTTGGCCCCTAACTACATGTCCATCAACCTTATCATGAATCATTTATCACAAACATCTTATTGTCTGATCTCACTAGTTGGGAAGCTCTAATTTGCCTTGAGGTGGAATGAGTTTGTTCTCGAGTTCTATCATCATGAAGTGGAATTAGTACCTCGGGAAATGGAACATCAAGCACTTTGACATTCCCCATAGACACCTCTTCTTCATAACGGCTTGACCAAGAGGTCGGCCAGACCCACAAGATGCCTCGGATCTATTCTATAAATATGAGAACCCTTACATTAGTTTATATGCATATTCACATTTTTTAGCATGTTTGGATATTACGAGTATTTTTCTTTATTTATTAATTATTTTATTTATTTATTTATTCATGTTTATTCAATTCTTCTTATTTATATGTTTGTTGACTATGATGAATGATTATATGACGAATAATTGTTATTGATAATGTGTATATATATATATATATATATATATATATTCATATATATTATTTTTGTTCATGTTTATCTTGTTTTATTTAATTAATTGAGTTATTTTTAATTATTTCTTATTCATGTTAGTATGTATACGTATTCATTGGTATGTTCATATATTTAATATTTATATTAATATTCTTCATGATGAATTAATGTTAGTCATTTATTTATTTATTTATCTATTGATTAATTTAATTAATTAATTGTTTGTTTATTTAATTATTTATATGTTTACTAACACTAGTATATATGATATTTATTCGTGCTTAACGCTGTATTTATATATAATAATCATATTACTATTTTATTATTAGAGCATTATTTATATTCATTTATTTATTATTTACCTAATTATCTATGAGTGTATTTATTTGTTTATTTTATTTATTTATTTATTATTATTATGTCTCGATTTATGTGCCACCTGTTTAGTTATTTGTTTTTTAGCATTGTTTTCTTTATTAGGATATATTGATATGAGCACACACCACGAGCATGCATTATATAGGGGTGTTAGTATTTTACTTAACAGAGGGTTTCGATGTAGGTTATGGAGTTCGAGCTCGCCGTATATGTGTCAATTTGCTTGGAGCTTGGACCACATGTCCGTAGGACTCTCCCTCTCTTCTTGACTTCCTGCATGTAGAGTTTAATTGTGTTTTAGATGTAAGATGACATTGGCAGTGTTTTATTGGATCCGTCCAATGTCAGGTCATTTAGCTGAGTTTTCTACACATGTTTAATAAAACTACAAGGATGAGATCCCTATTTAGTTTTTGAACTAAAGCTCTAGAAATATATAATATAAGATCTTTCCCTAAACCTATTATATAAGTATACGCATTTTTTACGGATTTAACGAATAAGAGAAAGAGTAGTATGAAGATATGTATGGACTACATTAGTACTCATTCAAACCCTGAGGTAGTGAAGTGTATGAGGGTGCTGCATAACGTAACACATTTTTAGAATTTGTGGCACTAACTTAACTATTCCTTTTTCCATTCGAGTATTGTGGCGGGAGAAATATAGAAGATGTGAGGGTGTAAGTGTTGTATGTATGAATATAAACATTAACTATGCATGCAAGCCGACACTTGCTTAAGTATGTTTGCTTACTACCCAATGGGAGGCAATCTTGATGTTTTATATGTTTTTGTGGGTAGTGGAATACCCATTTGCTAGATTGTATTAGTTATTTATCGAACCAATAACACTCGTTACTAATATTTTTCATATAATATATGTAGGTCTTGCAAATCGTGAGTAGACTTTGGTGGAAGGACAAATAAATGCTACACAAACATGAGCTTAGTGCATTTATTTTTTTCTTACTTTTACTTATATTTGATGTGTTTTGACATGTATTTAACAATGTCTTATATTCTCATAACACCAAGAAGGTTGTTTTGATTTATTGGATTGATCGAGTCTTATCGACTAACAACTTAAAATATGACTCGACTCAATCGTAACATTTCTGATTTGGTTCTTAGGTGAACTGAAATCAGGGTGTTACATTGAGAGATCTCACAATTAGTTTACACTTGCTCACAAATGTAAGATGAGAATGATGTAAATATGATTGAATGAATAACATGTCCATGCCATGTCATGTCATATTATATAGGAATGGGTAAGCTAGTCTGGGTATTGATATAGAAGTATATTAATGTTGATACTAGCAGTTCAGCTTCAGAGACAATAGGAACTCGGGACTTCTTAGAAATCTAGGTCCATTTAGTCGTATTTAGGGAGTTTTATGATCCCTTGTTTGTCAATGTTTAAATAGATTAGTTGAATTGTGATTTGGCGTAATGATGTCTATGAGGAAAGAAAATAATAACTAAATCATTTGGTTTTAGGTTTCATGAGCATTAAGTCAAATCAATGACAAGGCCTAGGGTTAGCAACTAAGTCAAGACTTTCACGTGTTAAGTCAAAACAATGGCTAGGTCTAGGCTTAACAAAAGTCACGTTTTCTATGAGTTGAGTCAAAGCATTAGTAGGGCATAACCTTAGTAATCAGATCATTTTCTCGCGTGCTATGTCAAAGCAATGACAAGACCTAGGGGCCACATTATGCTTTCTGATTTTTTTTAATTCACATAATGACTTAGTAGACATACTGCCCCATAGGCTTTGGTACATCTCTCTTAACCAAAGATCAAAAGCCCATGTTCTTGGCTGATGTCTTAATAGTTCTACTAATACCGGTAGTTTATTCATGTTTCACGTTGGTCTTGTGACAACCTCCACATTTCCCAACTGAGTTAAGATGCAATAACTCACAGTCGGTACCAAGATGTCAAATTATCAGGATTCCAAGATTCCAAGGCACTGAGACATGTTTTTTGTGTTTTATCTTTTTTGTTCATGCCACCAATGTTCAGTATTAAACTTAGTATTCATATTAATTTAAATTACTAGGGCTTAGATGTAAGTCACACAGGTAAATAACTTAGTTATGTTTTCATGTTGTGTGCTAATTATATTATTCTACTTGGGCTTACTTGTAAGTTATGTCAATTGTATTAATTAGTAAATAAGTTACCTGTGACATGTTATTTTCAATATATCATTTATCACGCTATGGTAAGTTTAATCGTGCTATCATGTTTATGTTCGGTTATGTGAAAGTACATGTTATTCAATTCTAATTTATGTTATGTTATGTATAGATGTAAGTTATAGGGTTGATTTTGTGCTAGGTTGAATGGAAGTTCAATTGTTGTTTTTCTTCTCTCATTATTCTAGGATTCAGAATTGTCATCTAGTACTTAGGAAACATGTTTGCATGTAAGCATGTTGGTGAACTTTGGAGCAATGGGATGAACAACCTTAGCACTTGACAATTTATCCTTCTATTATTTGGATGTTAGCATAACAGTGTAGTAGACTTGTGCTAAGAGGTACTAAACTGGTTATGTAATGTAAGCGTTAATTTTTAATTTGGTTTTATATGGATACAAAGTCTCGATCTACTCAATAGGTTTATTCCACTGTATTTATATGTCATGCATGCATGTTAAGATATGCTCCCTGATTTGGGAGTTTTGCATGCTTGAAAATTTGGACCATTACAATGAATTCATTTCCAAGTTCAAAACTAATATGAAATGTTACCGCATTCTGAATCAACCCAATCATAATTCAACATTGAATTAACTTGTTCTAAATCAACTAAATCATAGCGTAGAGAAAATTTTCATGTGATCAACATTAATTAATGTTTCATCTCAAAATTCAAAATGAACAAGTCACAGACTTAACAAATCATACATTTCTCAATCATGCCCTCTTAACTAGTGGCCATGCACTTTGATCATTGGCACCATTAGAACACTCACACCATCATCCTTAACCTCCTATTCCGACCAGTGTTATCGTCGAACATCTCTAACATACCACCATTCCCCTCCAAGCAGCCACACACTCTGACCACCGGCACCACCAAGCCCCTCTAACAACCACCGTTTCCCTCCTAGTAGCGGTCATGCCCTCCGACTATCAGTTGTCCTCAATCACTATTGTTGATTTTTCCTATTGCGAGGAGACCTACATAGCCACCGTGCTGGAACTTCCAGCAAAGCTGCCACCTTTTACTGTCAATGGGGGAGCTCCAACTGGTGAGCAATTGGTTTGGTCCTCTTTTGCAATGCTCCTTTTGTACTTTTTTTTGAGGTTGCATCTTAGATGTTATACAAGAAACATTTTGATCCTATTGGTGTGCAATTAATCTTTAAAATCAACCTGAATATTTCAGTCAGTATAACCAGCAGTCGACAACGTGTTGGAAAATGGAAGCAGTTGTTAATAGTGAATAAATATGTCTAAAGATTGAAATAACATTGATTTCTGATTTATAAATGTTTAGCCCCTGCTTGCTGCTGATTTGTAGTTAAGGATTTTTTAATGATAAATTTGTGTTTTGAGATACCACGTCTTTCTATTTAATGTTATACCTATTGAGAAGTTTCAATTCAACAACCAGAGTTTTCGATTCGGATTATGTAGTGCAACATTTTGGTAACGCTACCTCAAAGATATGTTTTTCCTCAATCACTGTCATTAGTGACATTGATTTATGGTCGGAGGATCTTTCGAAGGATAAATTGAACCATAATTTTCTAATATTTTGTAGTTCAAACTTTTTAATTATGTTAATTTACATTTGTGATATTTAATATTATATATAAGCCCGAGATATAAAATTGTGTAAATTTTTTTACCTAACCTGACCGATTCAAAAGAAACCTATTCTGGTCTGATTCTTGTTAAATTGGTTCGATTCAGTGAATCTCTCTTTGACCAATTCAAAGGCTCATTCCAATTTTTGTAAATATGGCTATGCTTAGATGGTTTTAAACCATGTGGGTATTCATCAAAGTTGTATTCAATCGGGCCACCCATTATCACAGTGTATAATTTGTGGCCTTGGATGTGCGTGACACTCCTTTTCATGGTCTTGTCCTTGCTCATTTATGAAAAATATGGGCCTTGTTAAAATATTGATTTATATCTACGGCCACTCATAGATGATTGAAAAGAATTATGAGATGATTGTAAAACCCCAGCTTTAGGTTAGGGATTTACCTGCTTGTAGGCGACTTGGTTAGGGCCAGTCTCAAGTCGATTCGAACGAGCTTGTAAAGACTGTGAGGAAAAAAAATCGACTCGGTTGGGGAAGGGTCGAACATTGGAGAATTAATATTATTAATTAAATGACATTCTCTACCCGGTTAATTATTATATTTTATTATATACCTGGTTATCCAGTTAAATTAAATACGTGTTATGTGTTTTATACTAGTGTCATTTTCATTTTATTTTATTAGGGGGCGTCATCCTCACCCTAGCTACCTTCATTCTCATTTTCTTCTCCTCTTCCTTACGGGTGCCGAATTCTTCCTTGCTTGGGTATCCTTCCTATCTCCCTATTCTTAATTTTCATGCATTCATATTTCTTTTTAATTGATAATAAGCTTGTTAAACATGAGAATTAAAGTCTTAAATCAACAATAAAAAACTAAACTAAACTGAAAATTGGAAATCCCACCATGGCCGAAGAGTCTGAATTTTGGTAAGGTGGGCGATCGTAGGCAAGGAATTTCAGAGCTCGCCATGTCCCTGGGTTCTAATGGGTGGCAGAATTACAGTTGTTACTGGGTGGAATTGCAAGGCAGACGAAGGTGACGGCGATCCTCTAAAATTGACGTTGTAATGGAAAATTCAGAGGGTAGACGCCAGTTATTCTTGATTGACAACATCAAGGGTCTATTACAGCAGTTCCTGCAGCCGGTACAGGCACACTCTGCAAACCACCTTCTCACCAGAATTCATGGCGGCGAT
Organism: Piper betle; assembly: GCA_033002965.1. Classification (NCBI taxonomy): domain Eukaryota; kingdom Viridiplantae; phylum Streptophyta; class Magnoliopsida; order Piperales; family Piperaceae; genus Piper; species Piper betle. The sequence continues at coordinate 36,540 of JAURVB010014503.1, read as the reverse complement.
GTGCAGACATGGGAGAACGAACTCTACTCCCTACAACATCCAAAGGTGGTCGATCCTTTCTATTTTGATGCCGGCCTGAGGTTGTTGAACATCTAATTTGGAGCAAGGTGCAAGAAAGTGGTCATCTTGAGGTTGGAGAAAAAGGACGTCATCTGTTTTTGGTGCAAAGAAGAAGGTAGGAGAAGAAGAACGTTGGGTAAGAAGAAGATGGCAGTTCTATAAATTTTGCTTGACTCCATATGGCTCGAGTTAAAAATTTATATATATATACTAACTCGTAATAAATCTTTAAAAATAATTATTCTAATGGGTTATGGGTTAAAGTTGCTAAATTAATAAACTATTGTACGAAATCGCTACAAGTAATAAAAATACGGTAATGATAAACGATCGTAATTAATCAGCGTACTACAAGTGATTAATTTTAAATCAAATGGTTATAAGTAATTAATAAAATAAAGAATATCACCTTTACCATATTTAATTTAATACTAGACAAATAAAGTGATTATTTTAATAACAAGTTAGTAAGGTAAAAATGTTATTAAACTATAATTGCGTAAAAATCACAAGTGTTGACTTAAATAGCATAATGAAAATAAATAAAGTTCGAAAATTTAATTAAGTTGAATAATTTAAAATAATGGCATTATTAATATCTTTGAATTAGAATAATACAAATTATTTTAATAATTTAATTGAATGATTTTATTAATTAAAGGTTTAAAAGCACAAATTAAATTATCAAGATTGTGGTTAAGTAATTATCATCTCAAATAAAAATATACCAATAATAGTACTTAAATATTTGTGTATAAGTTAATAATTATTTTATTATTTGTTAAGTGTTAATTATGATTTAGATAATTAATTTAAAATGTAAAGTAGGATTTAAATGATTATATCACATGAGTAATTTAATATTTAATATTGTTGAATTTTAATAGTGATATATATATTAGTCATTTAGTTGCATGCATTTCTACTCGAATAAAATTATACTTATGCATAATTTTATGTTATCGTTCATATTAGGATAGTTGGTTGTACTTGCAAAGTTCACTTACGAGGCAGTCCAGGTCTTTATAATTATTTGGAATGTTGTATTTTCCCTTGTTGGCAGCCCCTGGCTCGGCCGTGTGAGCCCAAATTCGACCACCATGCACTAAGTGCAACCGGGGTCAAGGAATTGACTCAGTCCGACACGGGGCCGCAGCCTTAAAATTACTATGTGGGAGTCTCTGGTCGACTTGAGTATCTAATCACCATGCGCTGGAACGCAGCTGGTGTCGACTAAATTTGGCACAAGGCAGCACCCCCTGAAAGATTAAACACCTGCCCCCATGCCGAAATGACTGACAGGGCGCAAGTGGCACTAGAAGGCTCATAACTTGAACTTGTGATGCCCAGAGGGTGAGTCAATGACCAGTATCGGTAACTACAGGCGGTGGGCCACATAGCGTGTGTGCACATGTGCATGGGATTGGAGCTGGATGGGTGGCCACCCCTCCCAGCACAGCAAGAGCTCAGCATCGGCCACAATAACTAAAAGTCTCTTGAAATGATAATTGGGATTATATTCGACTTGTTTCATTTAAATATGCGCTTAGTGGTTTTATTACTAACGCGGAATTGCCTCTGCAAGTGAGCAGTTGTGGACTGAGGACCAAGAGTGTGTTGGTGAATCTTTTACCAACCTAGGTTTAGTGAATTGATAATATATTGGGCTTCCTTTTTATTCTCTTGTGTTATAAATGTAGCTATGGGAAACAGTCCGAGACTGTGGGATGGTTATTTTATATTTTGTAATATGCTATCGGAACATGATTTATTTTTTTATGATGTATAAATTTTATACTTATTTGCAGTATTAAATTCATGTTTTGGAATGTTATTGTTATATCAATTATATTTTTAGGTAACACTCGGTCCGGTTCTGGGTGGGTTGTTACAGAGCTTGAGAGATAGAACAATTTTTCAGAATATAAGTATGAGGCCTACGATGACTATATGAGCAAGTTATGGAGGTTGAGTATGCCCGACATGCATATGATATTTTCAGATATGATATAGTAGAGCATGAGTTAACAGTGTATATATGTGGTATACATATGATTTTTATGAGTTAGCCAGGATTTTAAGCCTAGATCTAGGCCGTTGTAGCGTTTAGTATCCGTTGTGATTTTCTCACTATTTCATTTGCATGCACCATAGGAATTTTGGATCACTCAATTGTGCCCCTGTGCACCCAGCTTGATTGAGTTCAGGGATCGAAGCTCATTTAACCTTCTTGCATTGATTCCCGCCTATAAAGTCACTTTTAGAACTCAAGTCGCTTTCGACATTGTACAGTCTCGATCTGAGCTTTCCGTCCATACATATATATCATATACCCATAGGTGGGTCCTACTAGACCATGAGTTGTCGGATGTTTAGATCATGCCGCTTGGTATAATCTGAGCCGTCCACATCAGCCCTAGCTTCACCGTGTTATATTTCCAAAGAATTTTCATGATTTCAGAATTTACACTCTTTAGTGCTGCCACCACATTGGCTCGTTGCCGGATAGTTTTTGGCTCTCCCCGGCCACCGTATCAGTACGACCGTGACCACCTAGCGACAGCTATCAGTCTATACCCACGTTCACCATCGGTGGCGCCCCAAGCGCCACCGGTGACAACATTTTTGGTTTCAGTTTTAGCCACCGCTGCCACACGTTTGGGCCATTCTTCGACGCCAGCGAGTGTCCTCGGGCAAAGCTGACCACCCCAACCACTTCCTGTTGCCGAGATCTACAATTTGGGACCGACACTAGCCTCCGCTATGGCTGCGATTGCCCCCAGCGGCTCGCACTTGCACGGCGACGGTTTTGGTCATTCCGGCCATTTTCTTGCCAGCCACCGGCCAGACAATGTTGGCCCAAATAGGTTCATCTCGCTATGGTAGACAATTTGAAACCACCCACTAGCTCCACCATGGCCATGATCGCTGCCGGCGCTCTCGCCGTACCTGGTGGCGATACGGCTATTTCCGGCCATTTTGTGGCCAACCAACCGCCAGACCTTGCCGATCGCCACCACCATGACATTCCTCATTCTCCCCTCTGTCGATCCCAACCGGCGACAACCTCTGCCATGCTGTTGTCACTGTTTTTTTGCAATGGACACCGACTCCCCACCGCAAGACCCATTTGTTCGGGTTGCGTCCACTGATGGCGTTCGTGTCTGGCTGCCCGCAGTTGTCTCCACCCAGTTGTGCCTGAGTTCGATAGTCCAAGCCCGTGTCCATGTCCATCAGCCTAACTAGCCTAGCTGACCAAACCAATCAATTTGTTTAACCCAGACCAAGTTGACTCGGTCCAACTCAGATCGGTTCAGCTCAATTTACCTGGTTCAGTCATTTTTGGACCGTTTTTGTCCATTCTTGCACCGTTTTTAGTAATTCGAGAATCTTTATATTAGTTTAAATGCATATTCACATGATCTAGCACCGTTGGATGCAATGATTATTTTTCTTTGTTTATTGTTTTATTTATTTATTTTTACATTATTATTTATTTTTTATTTATATGTTTATCATATATAATGATGCTTTCATGATTATTTGTTATTATTAATATTATATTTACTAATGAATATTAGTCTTATTGTGTTTACAAAATTGCATATATATATATATATTTACTTATTTATTTATTTGTATTTAATTATGTATTTTTGAATTGTATAACTATAATATTATTAATATTCATGATTAATGAGTATTATTTACAGTTTTGCATTTTTTTCTTTTTCATTTTTTTTACATTTTCTTCTTTTTTCTTTTTTTATGTTACTATGTGCACTGTACATCAATCCCTTTGCACACTATTTAGGCCTAATTTGACAGTGTGTGACCTCTTATCATAGGGTCTGCCAAAATTTTAAGTATCTTGCATTAACTTAGAATAAGGAATCTCTAACAATTTTTGACAATTAATAACATCGTTTACCAATATCTCACTTCAAAATGTTGGGCCCTTCCCATGACGGGGAAAATTTGGACATTGGTAACTTGGCCCTAACTTCACGAGTGTTGCATAATACTAACATTCCAGGGCTGAACTTGTAAAACCCACGATTCGAGTTAGGGTTTTATATTCAGAACCGGTCGGGTCGACCGTTATTTTTTCGAGTTGAGTCAGTTTCAGGACACGTGTACCGAGCCGATGCCAGTCGCGTGTATGAGCTATGAGGGTCATGCGTACCCAAGTATATGATGATAACGTCATGAACACAGCAGAACAGAATGAGTTATCAGATATATGAGAGTATGCCAGTCATTTTTTTATTATTTTTATATATAATGGATCGTAGAATTAGTATTAGGCCGTTTACCGCGTTAGGACGCGTTCGGGCAGTCTGGGTGGGTTGTTAGTCATAGAGCATATCATTATAATGTTGTGGTGTTGTTTGATTTTACGGGATTTTTCCCGATTTTTATGAATTTTTTAGGATTTAATACGACTTAGTTATTATACTTGACTCGAGCCGGAGACGAGTCAAGTAATATTTACGAGTTTGCCACCACACACACCCTCGACCTTTCCTTTCTTCTTCCCCAAACCCTCGCCGCGCGCCGCCCCTGTTCGCATGCCACCGCCGCCACGGCGGACGCCTGCCTGGCCGCCGATCGATCGCCGCCCAGCTCCGGCCACGGCGTTGCCGTGCCGCCCCGACCAGGTCCGGCCACCATCGGGCCGCCGCGACGCCGGAATCGCCACGCCTAGCGCCGCGGCCGCATTTGCGTCGCGTCGCCGATTCTGCCGCCGGCGACCAGTCGCCGCCGTCATCGAGTCGGTCGCCTCAGCACCACTCGACCATCCAGCGACCTTCCCCGACTGGAACGGAGGCCGTCGCCACCGTGGCCGGCCGGATCTAGCGACCCATCGCCGCCGGCTCTGTTTTGCCATTTTCCGGCGAGCCGCCACCTCCATTGGCCACGCTGATGTCATAGATGAGTCGGGCTTGCCGAGCCGGTTCCGAGGGTACCCAACACGACCACTTTCCGGCTAGTAGACGCCGCCGGCGATTGTCGCCGGAAAACCACCGGAAGCCGCCGGGAAACCGCCAGTAGCTGCCGGAAAACCGTCGAAAAATCGGAATTTCTGGAATTCGCTGGAATTCACCGGATCTTCCGCGGAGCTCACCCAGTTGGACTCGATCGAACGTCGGACGCCGAGGAGCGCCGAATTCGAGCTCCGAGACGCGCGACGGAACCCTAGCCGTCGCCGATTGCCGACTACGTGAGGTATAATTACCTCCGATTGATTTATTTAAAATTGATTATTGTTAGCTTAGCATGCTATGACTAATTATTGATGTGATTAATGCTTAATTACGAATGAAGTGATAAGAGAGATGATTTGATGAATAGTGCTTGAATGTGAGTGATCTAATGAGGTAGATCGAGTTGAGCATGCTAATCGAGTAATGTAACTTAGGAAAAATATAATAAAATTGGTAGGAATAGGATGAGTAGAATTATTTTCATATTTATGATTATTGATTGTGATTGATGTTTATTGAGTTTGATGCATCAATTAGTTAGCGGGCGTTAGTATTTAGTTTTGATGTGTAGGTACGGAGTAGGAGCTCGCCGCCTAGGCGCGATGACACGCTTGGAGCTTCTACCAGGTCCGTTTAGGACTCGTCTCTGATTTACTCTTTTCTATTGTATGTTTGATTTATTGTCTGCAGGACGGGTTAAGTGGCGTTTTATCGGATCCCACTTAACTCGGGCCATTTAACCGAACATTTTCCGGATTAATAACCCCTCGAGGATGAGATCCCTCGAGGATGATTTCGAAAACAAGATCCACCACAAGTTGCCTTCGGGCCTATTATATAAATCCCTACCCAGCCCTATATATATAGTAGTTTTCGCGTTTTCAGTGAGACGAGAGACGGAGAAATCGACTGCACGTACCATGCAGAGGATGCCGTGACAGTCAAAGCGGGCTCTGGATTAGTGCCAGCGGACTGTTCCATTCCCGAGGGATCCTGACAACTCCGCGTTTGAGTTCCTCACACCCGGAGAACGTGGAGGTTTACGGGTACTGTTTAGTACAGCGCATGTCCGGACTTGTGGTTCAAAGGGTACTAAAGGCGACTGCCTGAGAGTACTCGGCCTTCGTGCTCAAGGCCAGGAGAAATATGGAGGTAAGGAGAGGGCTTAGGATAAAGTTTCACGAGAAGTACTGAAAAAGAAGTGCCGAGAGCGGCACAGTACCAGCAGCAGATCAGTAAGTTCGGGATGCTACCGGGTCTGCAGCCCAGTGGCTCCTCAGTAGTGCCCTTCAGAGTGTTCTCGAGGAAGTATATGGTTTTCTTTCATATGAGAGTTTGCTCTCATAGCCAGCTTGTTATAGTTATTTTATTTTCCGGACCAGTAACACTTGTTACTGACGTGTTTTTATACTATATGTAGGTAATAATCACGAGTTGGAGGAGCCAGCTTGGACGGAGGAGCAATGAGGTCTTGTACACACACATGTTAGATTTCTGAATGTTTAATATTGTATTATTATGTTATTATATTGTGAATGACATGATTAAATGTTTGAGCATGATGATATGATGTGAATGAAATGCTAAGACACGATAACAGAATGCAAAAATATGATCAGAGTTGAGCAGCGGAAGCGTAGTGGGTTGAGACCCAAGCTTCAGAATGAATTCATAATATGTTAGATTTTGTGTGAATGAAATCATAGATGCATGTGTATATATATATATATATATATATATATATATATTATTTTGACAGGGTGGGCCCATAATTGCACTTTTAGGGGAGACCCTGACGGTTTTATTTCAGGATTTTTACCGTAATTGTAATGATGTGAAAATTGGTTGCATGTCATCCATGTAGTATCATGTTAGGGTTTTATGAATTTATCCATGCATGACAAGTCGTATCTACATCTTAAGACGCCGAGATTGGATCCGTATGAGTTAGGTTCGGGTTAGCCGACCTAACCGGGGCTGGTAACATGCCGGTTCGGTTCACGAGTGTGAACCGGATTTGGGGTGTTACAGAACTTTGTGCGGTTCAATGTTTTGGTTGTACTTCTTTGTCATTGCTTCATGATGCCTTTTACACTTTTCCCCTGCAGTATGACGATGCTTGTCAATTGCTTCGAGTGACGCGTTTATATTTGCTACATACTCCACCTGATCTGGTGATAAATGTGAAGCAGTGGCCATCCTTAGTGCAAGTAACTCTACCTCTAAAGGCAAGATAGCTTCTGTCACATACACTAACAAAAATGGTGTAACTCCGGCACTCACACGTGTGGAAGTAAGATATGACCATAATGCTTTAGGTAGCCTTTCAGTGCCAATCGTGTTGATTATCTACCACCATCTTTCGTAGCATTTGTTTTAAAATCTTGTTGAAAGATTCCACTTGTCCATCAGATTTGAGGGTTGTATGGTGATGATTGTACCATTTCAAATCTTTGTTGTTCGGCTAATTCTGGCACTTGCCATCCCATGAACGGCGTCCCATTATCCTCAATAAGCTTTTTGGGAACTCCAAACTGACAGATGATATTTTCTTTGATGAACTGAGTGGCACACTCTTCTATCTATTTTCTTGCCGGTATTTCTTCACCCCACTTAGTAAAATACTTAATCACTGTTAAGATGAACTTGTGACCCTTTGACGAGAATGGATGGATGGGACCGATAAAATCAAGCCCCCAAATCTGAAATGGCCAATAAGCGCCAATCGGGTGCAACAGTTCCTCGCTGGCATATGCTTCAAAGGTGCATGCAAGTGACACTTCTCACATGACCGAGCAAAATCCATACAATCCTTATACATTGTTGGCCAAAACTATCCGATGTGGAGCAAAAGGTGATACAACCTTCTTCCACCTTGGTGCTCTCCACAAGTCGCTTTGTGTGCCTCTCATAGCCTTCAAACTTTCCTTTTGGTCAAACACCGTAGTAAGACTCCATCAAATCCTCAGCAATACAATAATTCTCCTTCAATGAGATGACGTGCAGCAATTCGTCGCACCTCACAAGCCTTGTATCGATCACTGGGTAGCTAGCTGATTGCAAGCCAAAAAGTTGATGATATCTCCATACCAATCCTCAAACTCCTCTAGTGAGAAGCTTTCAACTACAACACTTGACGGTAAAACTGCACCAGCAGGCGCATCATGATGAGCAAACCAAATAATTGGCTCTATGACTTCTCCTTTAGTAATGAATCTTGATCCCAATACGGTGAGTGCATCTGCCATGCGATTTGTAGAGCGAGGGATATGTTCAAACATCACTTCTTTGAGATTTTCTAATAATTGTATCAAATGCGCCTTACACACTACCAAATGTGCTTACTTAACTTCAAAATTCTTGCAGCTTGTTAGATTACCAATAATGAGTTACCTCGAACTAGCAAGTATTCCACTTTCAAATCTTTGCAAGCAATAGCCCAATCAACATTGCCTCATATTCTGCGCTGTTGTTGGTGCAAAAATATGCCAAATTGTAAGCATGTAAATGCATCTTCCTTGAAGGCTCTACTAAGACAACCTCAGCTCCTCCAGTGGGTCTTGCTCCACCGCGCATTCACATAGCTGCTCTATCAAAATACAAAGTCCACTTTAGTAGTTCCTTATCTTTGTTGAATTGAACTTATTCTTTTTCTTCTTGGACGGTAGAACCGAATGGTTGGCGAGTAGCTTGGCAATTGCTTGACCTTTCACTTCTTTTTTGTGTGACACACTTGATGTTAAACTCCATTAACTTCCAAAGCCATTTTGTGGCTCTTCCCGACAAGGCCGGTTGTTGGAGCAGGTCTTGAACAGGATTGTCGAGTACCACCAAATATACTTCTTGTGTAAGAAGTAATGTCACAATTTCTGCTGAAGCAAACACCAAAGTTAAACATGTTTTCTCTATCTTTGTGTACCTTTGTTCAATTAAAGTCATGACTCTGCTTAAGTAATTGTAAAGACTATGAATATATATATATATATATATATATATATATATATATATATATATTCGACTCTATCAGGGAAGGATCGAACGTTGGAGAATTAATATTATTAATTATATTATATTCTCTACCCGGTTATTTATTATATTTTATTATTAACCCGGTTTCCCGGTTAAATGAAATGTGAGTGTTGGGGTGTTTTCACATACCCTAGCCATCATTTTCATTTCATTTTTTATAAGGGACGTCCTCCTCACCCTAGCCGCCTTCATTCTCATTTTCTTCTCCTCTTCCTTACCGGTGCCACTTCTTCCTCCTTGCTTGGGTATTCTTCCTATGTCCCTATTCTTCATCTTCATACATGCATATTTCTTTTTATGAATAATAAGCTTGATAATCACGAGAATTAAAGTCTTAAATCAACCAGAATGAAAGAAAACCAAACTGGAAACTGAAATTACTCCGTGGCCGCCAAGTCTGAAATGTTGGCAAGATGGGTGACTGTAAACCAAGTTAGCAAGGCATCTCCTCTCACCCCCGACGGTCTCTCTGGATGGTCGAAGGGACGGCTCGCCATGTCCTTGGTTTCCGGTGGGTGGAGGAATTGCACCTGTTATTGAGCAGAATTTCAAGGATGGGGATCATGGACAATGCTGTGAGGGATTCCAAATATCCATATTGGTTCGCCAACCAAGGCTCACGCCGTGCATGCTCACAACGCTTGGCCTTGACATTGGGTTGTCGTGTGGGGAGAAGGGGAGCATTCCCAACGGTGCTGCTGGCCAGACGGAGTTCACCTTGCAGTCTCGGTGGTGCTGCTGGACAGGCGTCGCTTGCTTTGGTGCAGAATAGAGCTCGACAAGGATAGTTGCTGGTAAGCACGAGCTTTATGCTTCCAATTGGATGGGTAGGGAAGGGTAAGCAATTAGTGAAGGACGTGATCTAGTTTTGGGTTGAAGAAGAAGGCATCAGGTTTGGATTTTGGTGCAAAGAAGTAGGTAGCGGAAGAAGAGCATTGGGGAAAAGAAGATGGCAGTTCTGTAAATAATGGTTGAATCGACTCCGGCTCAAGTTAAAAATAATACTAACTCGTAATAAATCATTAAAAATAATTATTCTAATGGGTTATGAGTTTAAGTTGCTCAACTAATTGATTATTGTATGAAATCACCATAAGTAATAAAAATATTGTAATGATAAACGGTCAATAATTAATCGGCATACTATAAGCGACTAATTTAAATTGGATGGTTATAAGTAATTAATAAAATAAAGATTTTACCTTTATCATATTAAATTTAATATTAGGTAAATAAAGTGATTATTTTAATAACAGGTTAGTAAGGTAGGAAATGGGTTAATAAATTATAATCAGGTAAAAATCACAAGCGTTGAACCTAAATAACCTAATGAAAATAAATAAAGTTTGAACCTTTATTGAGTTGAATAATTTAAAATAATTAGTAATATCTTTGAATTAGGATAATACAAATTATTTTAAATAATTTAATCAAACAACTTAATTAATTAAATTGCTATGAATAATGATAGCGATTAAAAATTATAACCGAAGGAAAATATACTAATAATAGTAATTAAATATTTGTTTATAAGTTGATAATTATTTTATCATTTGTTAAGTGTGAATTATAATTTAGATAATTAATTTAAAATGTAAAGTAGGATTTAAATAATTATGTCACATGAATAATTTAATATTTAATATTGTTGAATTTTAATCATGATATCTATTAGTCATTTAGTTGCATGCATTTCTACTCGAATAAAATTATACTTATGTATAATTTTATTTTCTCGTTCAGATTAGGATCGTTGGTCACAGTTGCAAGTTCACTTATGAACTATCCAGGTCCGTATAATTATTTGAAATGTTGTATTTTCCCTTGTTGGCAGCCCTAGTCGGCCTGAGCCCAAATTCGACCACCATGCACCGAGTGCAACCGGGGTCAAGGAATTGACTCAGTCCGACACGGGGCTGCACCCTTTAAAATTACTATGTGGGAGTCTTGGTCGACTTGAGTATCTGACCACCATGCGCTGGAACGCAACCGGGGTTGACTCAATTCGGCACAAGGCAGCACCCCTGAAAGATTAAACACCTACCCCCATGCCGAAAGGGGTGACAGGGCGCAGTGGCGCAAGAAGGCTCATTATGCACTTGTGATACCGAGAGGGTGAGTCAATGGCAAATATTGGTAACTATAGGCCGTGGGCCACATAGCGTGTGTGCGCATGCATGGGATGGTAGCTGGATGGGGTGGCCACCCCTCCCAGCATATTAAGAGCTCAGCATAGGCTCATAACAACTAAAAGTCTCTTGAAATGATAATTGGGATTATATTGACTTGTTTCATTTAATTATGCGGCTTAGTGGTTTTATCACTAACACGGAATTGCCTCCGCAGGTGAGCAGCTTTGGACTGAGGACTAAAAGTGTGTTGGTGAATCTTTTACCAACCCAGGTTTGGTGAATTGATAATAAATTGGACTTCCTTTTTATTCTCTTGTGTTATAATTGTGGCTATGGGAAACAGTCCGAGACTGTGGGACTTTGAGTAGTTTATTTTATATATTGTCATATGCTATCAGAACATGTTTATTTTTATGATTTATAAATTCTAGACTTATTTGTTGTATTATGAATCATGTTCTAGAATGTTATTGTTACATCAATTATATTTTTAGGTAACACCCGGTCCGGTTCGGGCGGGTCATTACAGTAATACATAGGTTGTTCCCTCCCATGATCGCCGGCCTAGGCTAAGATGGCTGCGAGTGTTACTTCTGTGTGAGAAATATATAAGATGAGTGGTATATCTGGCACTAAAGTAAGTAAAGTTAGAGGCTTTAGCAACGCTGTCTTTATCTCCTCGAAGGCTTGTTCACATGTTTCCCCTCACTTAAACTTGTTACCTTTCTTCAACAATAGAGTGAGTGGCAAAAATTTTTATGACAAGTATGGGATAAACCTATGAATGTAATTGATCTCTCCCAAGAATCTTTGCAAATGATGCAAAGATGCAAGTGGACTCATATCTCTACTAGCTTGAATTTTGGCAAGGTCAACTTGGATTCCTCACTTGTATACCAAAAATTAGAGAAATTCTCTTAACGAAACACCAAATGCATATTTTTGTGGATTCAACTTCAAGTTATTTACTCTACGTCAGTGAAGTACCTTCTGCAACTCCTTGCAATGATCACTTGCTTTAAACTTCATAATTATGTCATCAACATAATCCTCCATTTCCACATGTAGCATGTCTGCAAAAATATATTCTATTGCTCGTTGATAAGTAGCTCCTGCATTCTTCAAACCATATGGCATTACCATATGGCAGTAGATTCCAACAGGCGTGTAAAAAACTATCTTTTCTTCATCTTTGAGTGCCATATGAATCTAATTGTGGCCACTAAATCCATCCATAAAAGATAACATTTGATAACCAACTACATTGTCAAGTAACATATCAGGGATCAATAAAGGAAACACATCCTTGGGTCATTCTTTGTTGAGATCTCGAAAGTCCATGCAAATCCTCATCTAACCATTCTTCTTCTTTACCGGGAAAACATTTGCCAACCATTTTGGGAATTTGACTTCACAAATGAAGTTTGCCTTCTTCAACTTTTCTATTTCTATTGTGATCATGGCCTTGATCGGTGGACTAAACTTTCTTCTCACTTGAACAACTGGACGTACCTGGCTTAACTGCAAGGTGGTGTACCGCAACTTCGAATGACAAACCTAGTATTTCATCATAGGACCATGCAAAACAATCCTTATAACTTCTAAGCACATCAATGAGTTGTCGCTTCTCCATTTCGTTTAAACCTGATCCAAGAAAAGTTGGACGGGGCTCTTGATAAGTTCTCAAATTGATTTCCAGAAGTCGTTTTGTTGTTAAATCTTCAAAAATGACTTGGTGCTTGTCGTATTTCTTGATATTATAGTCCCTCTTCATGTGATGTTGCTCCCACAAACCATGGTCGTATTGATCCTTCATTTTCTGTTGTCCTAATGCCATGGCGGTATCCTCAATTACCATGTGATCTTTCTCTTCTTCATTTTGCACCTCTTGGAGCGATGGCATTTCTTTAATTTTTGTCTTTGGTTGTCCTAAATGCACCGTTACCTTTAAAGGTACTAATGAAGCTTCTGGTCCTAGTGAAATTGCTGGTGCTGATGGAACTGACAACTTGTGTAACTTTGCTGCTTTAGGGGTCTTTGGTGGTGGATAATTAGCTGTTGGTTTAATAAAGTATGGCAAATCAAGTGTAGCAGGACAGACATGACTAGATGGTTTGTGCTCGAGCCAACTTCAAGACATTTCTTTCCATGAAGAATGTGGCATTTGCAAAGTGCGCTTCCTTAAGAGTGAATGGGTTTCACAGCCGTCGGACTTGGATCTGGCCGCCTTTACTGGGTGCAGCTTATTGGTGCCATGAAGATGGCACACATTAGTGGTCATGAATCCGTGGTCAACCAAGAAGCATGTGCCACATTGGATCAACTTGTAGGATGTTAAATATATGTGGTAAACTAAAAAAACGAACAGAGATGTGTAAACACACCATTCCCAAAGACTCACATGGTACAGGAGACACTGAATTGATTGTGGTATCATGTGGCATGAGGTTTACCTTAGTACAACCCAATTTAAATAATACATGAATAGGAAGAATGTTGATTGATGATCCTTTATCCACAAGTGCACATCGAACAAGCTTGTTTCGGTGTTCCACACTAACAAACAATGGTCAATTGTGGTTGGGCTTAGGGTGATACAAATCATCGTTGAAGAAAGTAATGATTCCAGCTAGCATTGGTAGAGTATCGTTAGCATGTTGCCAAGAAGGGTTAGTATGGGATCTTTGTTCATTATTTATTTGAGTTAGAATAGGCAAAGGATGTCCCATGTAAAGATTGTGAAAATAAAAATAATAAAATAAAATATTCGACACGGTCTGGGAAGGATCGAACGTTGGATTATTATTATTATTATATTTTATTCTCTACCCGGTTAAATGAAATACGGGTGTTGGGGTGTTTTCCCATACCCTAGCCGTCATTTTCATTTTATTTTGAGGAGGTCTTCCTCACCCTAGCCATCTATTCTCATTTTCTTCTCCTCTTCCTTACCGGAGCCGGCTTTCTCCTTGCTTGGGTATTCTTCCTATCTCCCTATTCTTAATTTTCATGCATGCATATTTTTGAAATGATAATAAGTTTGATAATCATGGAAACTAAAGTCTCAAATCAACAAGAAAGAAAAGAACTAAACTGGAAACTGAAATCCCGTCCATGGCCGACGAGTTTGAAATTTTGGCAAGATGGGCGACCGTAAGAAAAATTGCAAGGCAGCCACTCACAACCCCGACGACCTCTCTGGCTGCTGGGTTGAAGGGTGGCATCGCCTTGTCCCTTGTTTCCGATGGGTGGCGGAATTGCACCTGTTACTGGGCGGAATTTCAAGGGTGACGAAGGTGGTGGCGTTCCTCTGAAATAGACGCTGTAATGGAAGCTTCAGAGGGTAGACGCTGGTTGTTCTTCGTCGACAACATCAGGGGTCCATTACAGCAGTTCCTGCTGCCGGCACAGTCCACTGCTGACGACCTTCTCGCCGGAATTCATGGCGGCGAACATGCAGACGTGGGAGAATGACCCTACTCCCTGCGTCGTCCAAAGGTGGCCGATCCTTCCTGGTTGATGACGGCCTGAGGTAGCTGAACCTCTGAATTGGAGCAAGGTGCAAGAAAGAAGTGGTCTTGAGGCTGGGAGAAGAAGGACAGGTCTGGTTTTTGGTGCAAAGATGAGGTTTGGAGAAGAGAAGAACGTCAGGGAAGAAGAAGATGGCAAATCTGTAATATATGCTTGACTCGACACCGACTCGAGTTAAAAATAATACTAACTCATAATAAATCTTAAAAATAATTATTCTAATGGGTTATGGGTTAAAGTTGCTAAACTAATTAATTATTGTACGAAATCGCCATAAGTAATAAAAATACGGTAATGATAAACG
Source organism: Piper betle (assembly GCA_033002965.1). Taxonomy (NCBI): domain Eukaryota; kingdom Viridiplantae; phylum Streptophyta; class Magnoliopsida; order Piperales; family Piperaceae; genus Piper; species Piper betle. The sequence continues at coordinate 21,496 of JAURVB010014503.1, read as the reverse complement.
GTCGATAATTAATCGGCGTACTACAAGCGATTAATTTTAAATCGGATGGTTATAAGTGATTAACAAAATAAAGATTTCACCTTTACCATATTAAATTTAATACTAGGTAAATAAAGTGATTATTTTAATAACGAGTTAATAAGGTAGAAAATGGGTTATTAAACTATAATCGTGTAAAAAGAACCTAAATAGCATAATGAAAATAAATAAAGTTCGAACCTTTATTGAGTTGAATAATTTAAAATAATTAGTAATATCTTTGAATTAGGATAATACAAATCATTTTAAATAATTTAATTGAACGACTTAATTAATTAAATTGCTATTAATAATGATAATGATTAAAGATTAAAACCGTAAATTAAATCGTCAAGATCGTGGTTAAGTAATTATCATCTCAAAGGAAAATATACTAATAATAGTAATTAAATACTTAATAATTATTTATCATTAGTGAAGTGGGAATTATGATTTAGATAATTAATTTAAAATGTAAAGTAGGACTTAAATGATTATGTCACATGAATAAGTTTAATATTTAATATTGTTGAATGTTGCATGCTTTATGTTGTCGAATTTTAATAATAGATATATATATATGTCATTTAGTTGCATGCATTTCTACTCGAATAAAATTATACTTATGTATAATTTTATGTTCTCATTCAGATTAGGATCGTTGGTCACGGTTGTAGGTTCACTTACGAACTATCCAGGTCCGTATAATTATTTGAAATGTTGTATTTTCCCTTTTTGGCAGCCCTGGTCGGCCTGAGCCCAGATTCGACCACCATGCACCGAATGCAACCGGGGTTAAGGAATTGACTCAGTCTGACACGGGGCCGCACCCTTTAAAATTACTATGTGGGAGTCTTGGTCGACTTGAGTTCATATCCGACCACCATGCGCCGAGCGCAACCGGGGTCGACTCAATTCGACGCAGGGCAGCACCCCCTGAAAGATTGAATACCTGCCCCCATGCCGAAAGGGGTGACAAGGCGCAATGGCGCAAGACGGCTCATTATGCACTTGTGATACCGAGAGGGTGAGTCAATGGCAAATATCGGTAACTACAAGCCGTGGGCCACGTAGCGTGTATGCGCATGCATGGGATGGTAGCTGGATGGGGTGGCCACCCCTCCCAGCATATTAAGAGCTCGGCATAGGCTCATAAAAACTAAAAGTCTCGAGAAATGATAATAGGGATTATGTTGACTTGTTTCCCTTTAATTACAGTGGCTTAGTGGTTTTATAAATAGCGCAAAATTGCCTCCATAGGTGTGCAGTTTTGGATTGAGGACTAAAAGTGTAGTTGATGGATGTAAAGACCGTGGGGAAAAAATTACCATATCTCGATACGGGTAGGGAAGGATCGAACGTTAGAGAATTAATATTAATTATATTATATTCTCTACCCGGTTAAGTCTACCCAGTTAAATATTTTATTTTTTACCCGGTTACCCTATTAAAGGAATAAAATACGGGTGTTGGTGTGTTTCCACAAACCCTAGCCGTCATTTCATTTTATAAAGGACGTCCTCCACCCTAGCCTTCATTCGCATTCTCTTCTCCTCTTCCTTGCTCGGCATGTCTTCTTCCTTGCTTAGGTATTCTTCCTATCTGCCTCTTCTTAATTTTCTTGCATGCATATTTTAATTTGATAATAAGCTTTATAATCGTGAGGATTAAAGTCTTAAATCAAAAAGAAAGAAAAGAACTAAACTAAACTGGAAAACTGAAATCCCGTCCAGGGACGGTGCAAATTGTTGGCGAGATGGGCAACTGTAAACAAGTTTGCAAGGCTTCCCCTCACACCCCGACGACCCCTCTAGTTGCTGGGTCAAAGGGATGGCTTGCCATGTCCCTGTTTTCCGAGTGGGTGGCAGAATTACAGCTGGTTATGGGCGGAGTTGTAGGGAACAGCGCTGTGGAGGAATTCCAGACATCTGTACCAGTTCAGCCGCATGGCTCCACCGTGCATGCTCCAGCGCTTGACCTTGACGTTGGGTTGTCGTGCAGGAAGAAGGGAAGAGTTCCCGGTAGTGCTGCTGGCCGGACGGAGTTAAATTTGCAGTCCGGCGGTGCTGCTGGCCAGAAGTCGCATCTTGGTGTAGAACAGAGTCTGGACGTGGATAGTTGGTGAAAGGCACGAGCTTTAGGCTTCCAATTGGATTGCTAGGGAAGGGAAGCAGTTAGGGAAGGAAGTGATCTGGTTTTGGGTTGAAGAAGAAGACGCCAAGACTGGTTTTTGGGTGCAGGAAGGTCGCCTTGGATAGCTGCTGTAAAACGTGGACGTTAGGCTTCATCTTTGGCGGTTTTAATTCGTTGTTGATGCTTGGTTAGGATGTTTAGATGGTTGTTCAATTGGGTTGTAGAGGAATTGAAGAAGGACGTGACTAGTGGTGGTGCCAAGGTCTGGTTTTAGTGCAGAGAAAATGGTGACGGGAAGAAGAAGAAGAAGAAGGGCGGTGGCAATTCTGTAAATACTGGTTGACTCGATACTAACTAGAGTTAAAAATAATACGAACTCATAATGAAATCCTTAAAAATAATTATTTTAATGGGTTATGGGTAAAGTTACTAAACTAACTAAGGATTGTATGAAATCGCCACGAGTAATAAAAATACGGTAATGATAAACGGTCGATAATTAATCGGCGTAATTCAAGCGATTAATATTAAATCAAAGAGTTATAAGTAATTAATAAAATATAGATTTTACCTTTACCATATTAAATTTAATATTAGGTAAATAAAGTGATTATTTTAATAACGACTAAGTAATCTAGAAAATAAGTTATTAAACTATAGTCGGGTAGCAATCACTCGCGTCGAACCTAAATATCATAATGAAAATAAATAAAGTTCGAAACTTTATTGAGTCGAATAATTTAAAATAATTGTATTAATAATATTTATGAATTAAAATAATACAAATTATTTTAAATAATTTAATTGAACAACTTAATTAATTAAATTGCTGTAAATAATAGTGGCGATTAAAATTTATAACCGTCAACTAAATCATCAAGATCAGGGTTAAATAATTATCACCGCAAAAGGAAACTAAATACTTGTTATTAGTAATAATTATTTTATCAATTGTTAGGTATTAATTATGATTTAGATAATTAATTTAAAATGTGAAGTAGGATTTACATGATTATGTCACTGGAATAATTAATTATCTCACTAGATTTGTTGATAATTTAATATTTAATATTTTTGGAAATGATATATATATTAGATATTTAGTTGCATGCATCCCTACTCTGAATAAAATTATACTTACGTATAATTTTATATTCTCGTTCAGATTAGGATCATTGGTCGCAGCTGCGAGTTCGAAATACCCAGGTCCGTATAATCATTTGAAATGTTGTACTTTCCCTTGTTGGCAGCCCTAGTCGGCCTGAGCCCAGATTCGACCACCATGCTCTGTAACGCAATCAGGGTTAAGGAATTGACTCAGTCCGACACGGGCTGCACCTTTAAAATTACTATGTGTGTTACTATGTGTGCTTATAATTAATTGAAATGTTGTATTTTCCGTATAATTATTTTAAATGTTATATTGTCTGTATAAATATTTGAAATGTTATATTGTTTGCTATAAATATTTGAAATGTTATATTGTCTGGATAATTATTTGAAATGTTATATTGTCTGTATAATTATTTGGAATGTTGTATTGTCCGTATAATGATTTGAAATGTTATTTTTTTACAAATTGGTAGCCCTTGTCGGCACTGATCTCATAATGAGCTGGGAGACGATTTTAACCTCCAAATGAATTGAGGTACCATGACAAATCTCAAGATGAATTGGGAGACCACCTAATCTCATGATGAGTTGGGAGCCGTCTCTTAATCTTAGAATGAGCTTGGAGACAATTGTCTAATCTCAGAATGAGCTGGGAGATGATTTTAACCTCAAGATGAATTGGGGGACCATGACTAATCTCAAGATGAATTGGGAGACCACCTAATCTCAGAATGAGCTGGGAGACAATTTTAACCTCGAGATGAATTGGGCGACCATGACTAATCTCAAGATGAATTGGGAGATCACCTAATCTCAGGATGAGCTGGAGCTGTTTCTCTAATATCAGAATGAGCTGGGAGACAATTGTCTAATCTCAGAATGAGCTGGGAGATGATTTTAACCTCAAGATGAATTGGGGGACCATGACTAATCTCAAGATGAATTGGGAGACCACCTAATCTGAGGATGAGCTGAGAGTTGCTTCCTAATCTTAGAATGAGCTGGGAGACAATTTCTAATCTCAGAATGAACTGAGAGACCATGACTAACCTCAAAATGAATTGGGGGACCACCTAATCTCAGAATGAGCTGGGAGACAATGTTCAAATCTCAAAATGAACTGGGAGACCATGACTAATCTCAAAATGAATTGGGAGACCACCTAATCTCAGAATGAGCTGGGAGACATTTTCTAATCTCAGAATGAGCTCGGAGTCGATTCTTACTAATTCAGAACCACATGAGTGATAAGTAGTCCTTGCTTGTGTAATAACAATAATTATAATGAGTGAAATGATAATAGGGATTTTATTGACCTGTTTCATTTAATTATGCAGCTTAGTGGTTTTATTACTAACGTGGAATTGCCTCTATAGGTGAGCAGCTTTGGGACTAAAGAATGAGAAGTGTGGTTGTTGGTTCTTTTACCAACCCAGGTATGGTGAATCGATAATAAAGTTGAACTTCCACATTATTCTCTTGTGTTATAAATGTGGCTATGGGAAATGGTCTGAGACTGTCGGACGATTATATTTAAATTTTAGAAAACATGATTTATTGTTTTGATTCATATTATATGTTGCGAGACTTATTTCCTGTATTTCAGTTAATGTTCTTGAATATTACAGTTACAACACTTATATTTTTAAGTAACACCCGGTCCAGTTCAGGCGGGTCGTTACAATGGATCTCTTACCAACCAAGGTTTGGTGAATTGATAATAAATTGGACTTCCTTTTATTCTCTTGTGTTATAAATGTGGTTATAGGAAACGGTCAGAGACTATGGGACTTTATTTTTATGTATTGTCCCATGCTATTAGAACATGATTTATTTTTATGATTTATACATTTTCTTTTAGACTTATTTACTGTGTTATGATTCATGTTCATGAATAGTATGTTTACAACATTTAACTTTTTAAGTAACACCCGGGCCGGTTAGGGCGGGTCGTTACAGGTGGTATCAGAGCATGGTTTCACAAGCTCACACTTTATGACTCAAGTACCTTGTTGAAAAGTCCAACACTTATCTTTTCCCAATGTTTTATGTTATTAATTGACAAATTTATTTGCAAATAAACCTAAGTCATTACGAGAAAAAAACATATTGATGAGCCATAACGAAAAAAGTTTTTGACATTTTAGATGGCAAGCACTCATAGATAGTCAAACCATTCTACTCAGTCGAATGTCGAACACAGAGAATGGATTGGCCCAGATCCTGGCAGCCATACAAGGACTGGCGCAGGCTTCAGAAAATACAAATTCTATGGTTCAAAATATTGTTCAGTGGTTATTAGGAGTGGTAGCAAGGAATGGAGCCTCAAACTCAGCAACGGGTCCCAGCATCACCCTAGACGGTGGTTAGGGGAGTGCCCAAGGGCGGGCAGGGTTAGCAGACCCGGGCAAGTGAAGGGAGCATCCAAACCTAGTGCCACTGGTAGTCCAACAACTATTGCCGCTAGCTATTGATGATAGTGACCGTTACACTGTGGAAAACTTTAAGAAGAATGGAGCCAAGGTATTTATTGGAAGGATCGATCCAATAATGGTGGAGAGCTAGATAGACATTACCGAAAAATTGGTTAGGGCTCTATTTGTGCCCCACCACCATCAAGTGAGGTTGGCGACATGCATGCTTCAGGAGGAAGGATCTTACTGGTGGAAATCCATGGAAAAACCACATTCCATTGACGGGAGATTTCTTCCATCACGTGGGCAGATTTGTGGTAGCTTTCAATGGACAATATTTTCCAAAGCCCATTGTCCCGAAGAATGCACTAGAGTCTACCAATCTAGTTCAAGGGGAGGATTCAGTCCGGGAATATGCCAAGAAATTCTTGCAGCTATAGTGTTTTGCACCTAGGATTCTAGCAACTGATAAGTCCAGATATGAACAATTCTTTGGGGATTGACGCCAAAATTGAGGGGTAAGATTTCTACAGTGCCAAGGAGTATGATAACTGAAGTGATCAACTCAGCCATCAGGAGTTGGTGTTCGAGTATAACTGTACACAGAAGCAAGGAAAGGTTACTTCACAGCACAAAAATGCCAACCCGTTAGTAACCAAAACAAGTCAGCAAGACACCAGCAAAAGAACTACAGAGGGAACATGGAGGAAACCTTAAAGGAAGTTTGAGGATATCCTGTTGAGGCGATGTCAAATTGCAATAAGATGCATTTAGGGAAATGCAGGGAGCCTCGTAGGTGCTACAACTGTGGAAGGACGGGACACATACAGAGGGAGTATCGTCAGCCTCCGAAGCAACAATAGGAGTAGCATGAGAAAGGGAAGGCACCAGCTCCTATTCACTACCCGACACCTGCACAACCGGTAGACAAAGGGAAGGTGAAACTCTATGCAGTTGAAGTTGACAACGTTGAGGAAGATGATCACACTGTCCAGGTAAAATTCTAATTGAAGGAGTCATTGTGGTTGTTTTATTTGATTCGGGGTGTACACATTCATTCATTTAATCTCAAATAGTCAAGAGGTTAGGACTCCAAGCATCCCCATTATCCATATCCTATAGGGTCACTAGTGCAACAGGAGATGGTGAAGTCACAATGTTGGGGGTGAATAACCTATCCTTAGACATTCAAGGGAAACCCTATGTGTGGAACTTTATCAAGTATGGGGTAAAGGCTATGATGTCTGCATACCAGGACTTTTCTTGACTGTAAAGGGAAGAGAGTGATGACAAAACCTTGTAATTGTGAGATGGGAGTCATTTTCCAAGGGTGATCCATCCTCTTCCATCACGTCGATCGGTGAGGCGGTCGAGTTGTTTGGTGATGGTTGTAAAGCCTTTTGGCTAACTTAGTTGAGTCTGAGTATAGACTGAAAGAGTTGTCCATGATTCTTGTGGTTGCAGAGTTTCCCGGTGTATTCCCAGACGAACTTCTAGGGTGACCTCCTAAGCGGGCAGTGGAGTTCGCCATTGACCTAGCACCAAGAGTATGTAAAACGAAATGATGGTTAGGGTATGTAAAAACACTGTATTTCACTTAACCAGGTAACCTGGTAAATAATAAAATGGGTAATAATTAACCGGGTAAAGAATATAACATGTTTAGTCCTTCCCGGACCTCGTCCATCAATTTTTTTCTCCACTGTCTTTACAATCTCCCCTACTTAGAAATATTTCATCCCTGAAATATTATAATGGGCAACAGATCAATCATGATTAATATTATTTATTTCTTCGGGATAAGTTCATGCTACAACAAATATAAAACTCTTATGCCACAAACAGGCTAGGGTATTTCCTTGCCATTTCTTGTTCAGTCTTCCATGTAGCTTCCTCTGACCCCTGATTTTCCACAATACTTTTACCAAAGGAATTTCCTTGTTCCTAAGTGTCTTTATTTCTCTTGCCATGATGTGAATCGGCTTTTCCTCGTAGGTTAAATATGATTGTAACTCTAAGTCTTCAAAATTGGTGATGATATGAACTTCATCTCGTACATATTTCTTTAGCATTGACACATGGAAGACATTGTGTACTTGATCCAAGATTGGTGGCAATGCTAATCTATATGCCCAATTCCCAACTCGATCCAAGATTGGAAACGGTCCTATGAATCTTGGCTTCAACTTCCCTGATATTTTAAATCTGATCACCCCTTTCATAGGAGATGTCTTTAGGTACACAAACTCCCCAACTTGGAACTCTAGGTCCTTCCTTCAAGTATCAGCATAACTCTTTTGTCAAACCTGAGCTGCCTTAAGTCTTTGCTGAATGAGTTTCACCTTTTTAGTTGCTTCCCTCACCATCTCTGGTCCGACTATAACTACCTCGGTAGACTCTAGACAACACGATGGAGATCTGCAAGGCCTACCATATAAGGCTTCAAATGGGGCCATCCCTATACTGGCTTGGTAAGAGTTATTGTAGGTGAATTCAGCCAAGGCTAAGTGTTTCTCCCATTCTCCTCCCCAGTCAAGAATGCAAGCTCTTAACAAATCTTCCAAAGTTTGAATAGTCCTCTCACGCTGCCCATCAGTTTGGGGATGATATGATGTACTCAGCTTGATTTGAGTTCCCATGGCTTTTTGGAAAACTTCCCAGAAATGTGAGGTGAATAGGTAATCACGGTCGAAGACTATCTCCTTTGGAATCCCATGCAACTTGATCAATATTGTCAACATACAATCTTGCCAGGTATTCTGCCGTCCTCATTGATTTCGTGGGGATGAAGTGAGCTACTTTAGTTAGTCGGTCTACAACTACCCATATGGAGTCATGCTTCTTCTGAGTCCTTGGGAGCTTTGCAATAAAATCGCATGTGACACACTCCCATTTCTAGGTTGGTATTTCTAAAGGTTGCAATAGTCCTCCAGGTAGTTGATGTTGGGCTTTGATCTGTTGGCAAATCTAACACTTGGAGACAAAATCCACGACATCCCTCTTCATCCCAATCCACCAGTAGGTTCGCTTTAAATCCTGATATATTTTAGTAACTCCAGGGTGTATCGAGAACTTTGAGCGATGAGCCTCGTCTAAGATATTCCGTCTTAATGCATCATCCTTGGGTACACACAACCTTCCTCTAAATCTGATCACACTACTGGAATCAACTACAATGTCAGGAATCTTGTCCAACATTTCATTCAGCTCCTCATCACCCATTTGTGCTAGCTTAACACGATCAACTAAATCATTGGAAACAACCAAATTTGCCAGTAAGCCTGTTAGTTGCTCCACCGGGTTGATAGCTACCACTTCTGCTGACATGGCCCAAAGTCTAGCTAGCTGCTGACTTTTGTCCACTTTGCCCTTCCGACTCAACGCGTCGGCTACCACATTCGCTTTCCCTAGATGGTATAAGATTTGGAAGTCGTAGTCCTTCAAATATTCTATCCACCGCCTCAGTCGAAGGTTAAGGTCATTCTAGGTGAAGATATACTTCAAACTCTGGTGGTCAGAGAAGACTTCGAACTGGGCTCCATACAAGTAGTGTCTCCAAATCTTCAGGGCAAAAACCACTGCTGCTAGTTCCAAGTCATGGGTTGCATAATTTTGCTCATGAATCTTCAATTGACGAGAGGCATAGGCCACCACCTTACCTTCTTGCATAAGGACACATCCTAAACCCAACAGAGATGCATCACTGAAGACTACAAATCCTTCATTACCATTTGGCAGTGTCAAGACTGGTGCAGTTGTTAGACTCTTCTTTAGAGACTGGAAACTCTCCTCGCACTTACTACTCCATTCAAACTTGACTCCCTTCCTTGTGAGTTTGGTCATCGGCGATGCTACTAAGGAAAAATCTTTAATGAATTTCCTGTAGTAACCCGCTAAACCAAGGAAGCTTCTGATATCAGTGACTGACTTAGGTTGTGGCCAATCAGTGACTGCTTTCACTTTTGATGGATCCACTGCAATTCCGGCCTTTGAGATAATATGGCCTAGGAAATTTACCTCCATCAACCAGAAGTCACACTTTGAGAGCTTGGCGAATAGTTGATTTTCTCTCAGAACTTGAAGAGTAATGGATAGGTGCTTCACATGCTCTTCTTCATTATTTGAATAAACCAGAATGTCGTCCACAAACACGATAATAAACTTGTCCAGGTATGCGTGAAATACTGTGTTCATGAGTGACATAAAGGCTACTGGTGCATTTGTTAGACCAAAAGGCATAACCAGAAATTCATAATGTCCATACCGAGTTCGGAAAGCCATTTTCTATATATCTGACTCCTTTACTCGCAACTGGTGATAACCAGACTGCAAGTCTATCTTAGAAAATATTCTGGCTGTTTTTAGCTGATCAAACAAGTCATCAATCCTCGGTAAGGGGTACCGATTCTTGACTGTCACTTGATTGATTTTTCGATAGTCAATACACAGCCGAAGTGATCCATCTTTCTTCTTCACAAAAAGCACAGGGGCTCCCCAGGGTGAAGTACTTGGTCGGATGAAACCTACCTACAACAACTCCTCTAGTTGACTCTTCAACTCCTTGAGTTCTGTTGGAGCCATGCGGTATGGTGCTTTAGAAATGGGTGTTGTTCCAAGTGCTAAGTCAATGGCGAACTCCACTGCCCGCATAGGAGGTAATCCTGGAAGTTCTTCTGGGAATACATCGGGAAACTCTGCTACCATAGGAATCATGGACAACTCTTTGCGTTTTGACTCAGACTCAACTAAGTTAGCCAAAAGGCTTTACAATCCTTCACTTGCAGTGGCGATGGGCACAGACAGAGCCCTAAACACTTTTCGAGTAATGTCTATCCAGCTCTCTGCCTTCATTGGATTGATCCCTCCAATAAATAGCTTCAGCTCCATTCTTCCTGAACTTTTCCACAATGTAACGGTCACTATGGTGAACTGCTGGTGGCACCACTTGTCAGACTACTAGTGGCAATGGGTTTGGACACTCCCCTCATCGGTCTGCTAACCTTGCCTGCCCTTGGGCACTCCCTTCACCACCATCTGGGGTGATTATGGGATCCGCTACTGAGTTTGAGGCTCTATTCCCTGCTACCACTCTCGGTAACCACTGAACAATATTCTGAACCACAGAATTTGTATTTTCTGAAGCCTGCCCTAGTCCCTGTATGGCCATCAGGATCTGGGCAGATCGGTTTGACTATCTACGAGTGCCTGCCATCTGAAACGTCGAACCATCTTGGTTCATTAATATGTCTTTCCAGTTATGACTTAGGTTTATTAGCGAATGAATTTGTTAATTCAAAACACAACATAGTGGGAAAAGATAATTATTGGACTTTTCAACCAAGGTACTTGAGTCATAAAATGTGCACTTGTGGGAAACTATGCTCTGATACCACCTGTAACGACCCGCCCGAGCCTGACCGGGTGTTACCTAAAATATGTAATAATGTAAACGTAGCATGCAAGAACATAATAATTCCAAAACATGAATTTTTAATACAGCAATTAAGTCTAAAATTCATAGATCGTAAAAATAAGTTCTGATGCATATGACAATATATAAAATAACCGTCCCATAGTCTCGGATTGTTTCCCATATCCACATTTATTACACAAGAGAATAATAAGGAAGTGCAACTTTATTATCAATTCACCATACCTCGATTGGCAAAAGAACCACCAACCGCACTTCTATTCTTCAGTCCAAACCTGCTCACCTGCAAAGGCAATTCCGCGTTAGTGATAAAACCACTAAGTCGCATAATTAAATGAAACAAGTCAAAAAATCCCTATTATCATTTCACCTGTCTTTATTATCGTTTCACAAGTCTTTTAGTAATTATCTCTCAGGTCATTCTGAGATTAGTGATTGTCTCTCGGGTCATTCTAAAATTTGTAAAAGTCTCTCAGGTCATTCTGAGATAAGTAATTGTCTCTCAGGTCGTGTCTGGGAATAGAAATTTTCTCCCAGTTTATTCTGAGATTTAGGTAGTCTCCTAGGTCAATATGAGATTAGTCATTATCTCCCAGTTCATTCTGAGATTAGAATCGTCTCCCAGTTCATTCTAAGATAGTTATTATCTCCTAGTTCATTTTGAGATTAGAAATCGTCTCTCAGCTCATTCTAAGAGTAGTCATTATCTCCCAATTCATTCTGAGATTAAAAATTATCTCCCAATTCATTCTGAGATTAAATGGTCTCCCAAGACATTCTGACATTAGTCATTATTTCCCCATTCATTCTGAGATTAGTGCCGACAAAGGTTACCAACTTGGGAAAATATAACATTTCAAATAATTATACGGACTTGGATATTTCGAACTCGGAGTTGCGACCAACGATCCTAATCTGAACGAGAACATAAAATTATACATAAGTATAATTTTATTCGAGTAGGAATGCATGCAGCTAAATGTCTAATATATATATTAAAACTTTTGACAACATAACATGTAACAATTCAAAAATATTAAATATTAAATTCTTGAACAAATCTAGTGAGATAATTAATTATTAATGTGATATAATCATTTAAGTCCTACTTTACATTTTAAATTAATTATCTAAATCATAATTAATACTTAACAATTGATGAAATAATTATTAACTTATAAACAAGTATTTAATTTTCCTTTGCAGTGATAATTACTTAACCCCGATCTTGATGATTTAGATTTAATCGCTTATAATTTTTAATCGCTAATATTATTTATAGGAATTTAATTAATTAAGTTGTTCGATTAAATTATTTAGCATAATTTGTATTATTTTAATTCATAAATATTATTAATACAATTATTTTAAATTATTCGACTCAATAAAGTTTCAAACTTTATTTATCTTCATTATACTATTTAGTTTGACGTTTGTGATTGTTACCCGACTATAGTTAAATAACCCAATTTCTACATTATTGACTTGTTATTAAAATAATCACTTTATTTACCTAATATTAAATTTAATGTTGTGAAGGTAAAATCTTTACTTTATTAATTACTTATAACTCTTCGATTTATTTTAATAGCTTGAATTATGCCGATTAATTATCGACGGTTTATCATTACTGTATTTTTATTACTTGCAGCGATTTCGTACATTAATTGATTAGTTTAGTAACTTTAACCATAACCCATTAAAGTGATTATTTAAAGATTTTTTACGATTTAATTTTTTTTTAACTCAAGTCGGTATCGAGTTAGGTGTTATTTACGAGTTGGTATTATTATTTAACTCAAGCTGTGTCGAATCAAGCATTATTTACAAGTTTGCCACCCAAGTGAATTTTCTTCTTCTTCTTCCCCGGCACCATCCTTTGTTCCCAACTGCAGCCTCCCTCTAGCCGCCGATGATCGTCTCCGGCCACTGTAAATCGTTGCTGCCCAGCATTGCTGTGCCATTGCGGTGTCACCCTGGTCAACCCCGACCGCTTTCCGGCTGGCATTGCCACACAGGCAATGCGTTCACATCACCAATTCTACCGTTGGCGAGCGTTGCCGCTTTAATTGGGTGGTCGCCTCGACACCCTCGACCCCTATCGACCTTCCCCAGCCAGATTGGAATCCATCGCCACCCAGGACGGCCAGATTTCTTCACCCAGTGCTGTCGCCTCTGTTTTTTGCTGCCGTCACCTTTGTTCTTGCCATTTACCACCCCGAGCCGGCATCCACACATGTAAGATTGACCCTACACTGATCGATGAAGAGAGTAGGATCATCTTCTGACGTAGAAACGATCGTTGCCACTGATCCTCGGTGAGGCTTTGCCTGTGCTTGCCCATCTCGTAGATTCCCACAATCCACCCACCTTAGGAAATTTCGTCCTCGAAATGCCTATTCTTGGCCCGTTGCTAGCCCCAGCCCACGTCCTTTCTGGCCCGTGACCGGCAGCCAAGCCAACGTTTCTAGTCTTGGCCCGTTGCTAACCCCAGCCCACGACCTTTTTGGCCCGTGACCGGCAGCCTAGCCAACGTCCCTAGTCCATCCCACCATCTAACACGGAACCAGGTCGGCTCTGATACCATTTGTAACGACCCAGCCCAAAGTGCAACGTAATGGGCCAAGTCATTTCTTTAAAATGGGTACCCTAAAAGTTAAAGATCTATAGTCCATTCCCACTTATAAACAGGATCTTCTCCCAGTAGGTATTAGATGTGGGACTATGTTGAGGGATCTCACAATAACCTGGCTCTGATACCATTTGTAACGACCCAGCCCAAAGTGCAACGTAATTGGCTAAGTCATCTCTTTAAAATGGGTACCCCGGAAGTTAAAGATCTCTAGTCCATTCCCACTTATAAACAGGATCTTCTCCCAGTAGGTATTAGATGTGGGACTAAGTTAAGGGATCTCACAATCCACCCACCTTAGGAAATTTCGTCCTCGAAATGCCTATTCTTGGCCCGTTGCTAGCCCCAGCCCACGTCCTTTCTGGCCCGTGACCGGCAGCCTAGCCAACATTTCTAGTCTTGGCCCGTTGCTAACCCCAGCCCACGACCTTTTTGGCCTGTGACTGGCAGCCTAGCCAACGTCCCTAGTCCATCCCACCATCTAACACGGAACCAGGTCGGCTCTGATACCATTTGTAACGACCCAGCCCAAAGTGCAACGTAATGGGCTAAGTCATTTCTTTAAAATGGGTACCCTGAAAGTTAAAGATCTATAGTCCATTCCCACTTATAAACAGGATCTTCTCCCAGTAGGTATTAGATGTGGGACTATGTTGAGGGATCTCACAAGGAGAGTGTCGCGGCTTGTGGGACGATTCCGGCGTCGTGGCGGCGAGACGGTGGTCGGGGTTGGTCGGGGCGGCACGGTGACGACACGGCAAGGCGGGCGGCACTGATCGGCGGTAGTGCAGCGTCGGCAGCGGTGGAGACGACACACACAGTTGGCAGCGGTAGGGTTTTGGGAGGGGGAAGGTGTCGGGAGGGGGAAAACACCCTCAATGGTAAACTCGTAAATAAGTATTGACTGGATTCGTACTTGAGTCAAAATAATCACTAGTTAGTAATAAATCCTAAAAAAAAACTAGAAAAATATGAAAAAATCCCATAAAATAAAACAAACACAACAACATCCAAATGACATGCTCTATAACTAATAACCCACCAAAATATGATGCAACACATCCTAATGCGTTATTCGGTAAAACTATTTCTACGATCTAACATATAAAAAGAAAAATACTACATACTTTCATATATTCTAATAACTCATTTCTCACCATCTTCTCGATGTTATCATCATATATTCAAGTACATCTGACTCTCATCGCTTATAACTCACGGCTGACCTCGACTCAGCACGTGGTTCATGAAACTGACTCGACTCGAACCAACAGTTGAATCGACAGGTTCGGTAATGTAAAACTCTGACTCGAGTCACGGGTTTTACATGTATGATAAGCTTGGACTCCAAAACCTACATAAGAACCCACTACCAAGTAAAATACTAACATCTCTATATGATGCATTTCGTGGTGTGCCCATATCATCAATATATCTTAATAACGAAAAGAGTGCTAACAAACATATAACTAAACATGTGGTACAAAAATCGAGACATAATAATAATAATAATAATAATAATAATTAATAAATAAATAAATAAATAAATAAGAAAATGTAGTCATGGATAATTAGATAAATAATAAATACATAAACATGAACAATACTCTAATCATAAAATAATAATATAATTATAGTGTATAAATATATGAGTAAACACAAGTAAATTTCAACATATACTCGTGTTAGTAAACATATAAATAAATATATATATATATATAATAATTCAATAAATAAATAAATAAACATATAGTTAATACTCATTAATCATAAATAATAATAATATCAACCTTATCCAATACGGAATACGTAATTAACTACAAATAAATAATAATATACACACAAACAAACAAATAGATAAACACACACACGCGCGCAATTTAGTAAATATAAATAAGACTAATATTAATAAGTAAATATATCATTAATAATAATAAGTAATAATATAAACATGCATTATAACCAATAAATACACGAATAATACGAAATGATTAAGATTAACTAACTGAATAAATAAAACAATAAATAGAGAAAAATAATCATAACATGTAAATATGCTAAGTCAATGTAAATATGCATCTAAACAAATATATAGGTTTTCATATTAATGAAAACAGGGTAACAACGGACAAAAACGGTTCGAAAATGAGGTAAACCAGATCAAGCCGGGTAGAACTAGACCGAACTAAACAAACCATTCGGTCTGGGTTAATAGGAAAATAGCCTGGGTTGATTGGGCAAACATGAGCTATACTAACAAACTCGGACATGGGCAAGCGGACTGGTGAGCAAGATTAGGCAGGTGGATGCGGATGCAAACGCTAATGCAGGATGGCGAACAGCGGATGCTACATAAACAAATGGGCCGGACAAGGGGCAGCGATGCTCGTCGTCAAAAAATGCCAACGGTGGCACGACTGGGCTCGCTGCCGGTCAAGATCAATGGCCTATGCGACGAGAAGCATGATGGTGGTGACGATTGGCGGAGTCTGGCCATTGGTCGGCTGAAAAATGGCAAGAAAGAAGGCAAAATCACCACCGGTATACTGGCACCGCCAGCGGCGATCGTGGCCACGACGGTGGTTGTGTGCGGCCTCAAAATGTAGATCTCGGCAAGATGAATTTGTGAGGGTGGTCGGCTTTGTCGGAGGACACTCGCTGGCGCCGAAAAGTAGCCCAAAAGGGTGGCTGGGGCAGCGGAAATCAACTGCAAAAAAATTGTCACCAATGGTGGAGCCGGTGGTGATGGTGGGTACGGACTAATAGTAAGCTGCAAGATGGACAATGGAATGATTGTAAGCCACGAAATGGGCATGGCCATACCGATTTGGTGGCCGGTGTACGGCGAAGGTCTCATTGATGCGATCCAAAATGGCCATGGCTCTAATCTGAAAAGCATCCAAAATCTTGGAAATCTTTGGAAATAAATGGGTGAAGCTAAAGCTGAGTGTACGACTCAGATCTTACCGCGTGGTATGATCTGGACATTTGACAACTCGTGGCCTAGTGGGGCCCACCTATGTGTATATGTAATATACATATGGACGGAAAGCTCGGATCAAGACCGTCCAAAGTAGAAATTGAATCGAGTTCTAAAAGTAACTTTATAGGCTAGAATCAAGGGAAGAAGTCCAAATGGGCCTTGAAACCTAAACTCAATCGAGTTGGGCCCATAGGGACACAGTCGAGTGATCCTAAATTCCTATGCTGCATGCAAATGAAATACCAATAAAATCCCAAACTGATGCTAAATGCTTCAACGACATACATCTAGGCCTAAAATCCTAGCTAACTCATAAAAATATATGTATACATCGTATATACACGGATAACTCATGTTCTACTGTATTATAACTAAAACTATTATATGCATGTTGGGCATGCTCAGCCCCAAAACATGCTCATATGGCCATCTGGGCCTCATACTCATATTCTTAAAATTGTTTTGGCTTCAACTCGCCCAAACCGACTCGTGACTAGCCCGAACAAGGCAAAACTAAAATTGGGTAAAAACCTAATCCAAAAATAGGGTTTTACAACCTCTCCTCCTTATAAAAATTCAGTTCTCAGAATTTCTCACATCAACTGTGATCAAAGAAGTCGACTGAAGATGTTATCCCATTGGTAAACTAGTAGCTCTCCCTTAAAAGCTAGCTAGCTGCACACGACCCAAACGGACCAACATGATGCTAGAATCGTGAACACTGACGAAGATTTCCAGCTACTTGATACTTTAGCTGGTCAGACTACACGTCATCGAATCATTTAGTGAAACATGCCATACATGCTAGAATCATATGATTGGACTGACCATACATATTCAAATCGTCTCACTAAACTAACCATGAATGCTCGAATCATCTCGCTAGACTGACCATGTATGCTCAAATCATCTCTCTATACTAGCTCCTAGGATCACTGCAACCTATGTGTGCCCTCAGGACACTTTGTTCTAGGTCCAACAGCTATACTAGGGTGTCCTATAGCTATACGAGGGTTTCTTGTGAGTCCAATTATCATATGGTAGACTCTAGTACCAAGTAAGTGCATATCTTAATGGGTTGTATGGTTCACTGTCTCCAATTTAAGTCAATCGCTCAAGTGTCCCTATAAGAGGAACTAGATCGCTCATAGGGTCCTAGCCAACTCGGTCCTGAGTCAAGTATCTTACTTTGTTCCATAATGGAACAAAGACATCTGCTTTGACTCTACTACCTAGTATGGCTATCATAACTATCTATACAACCACTAACTATTGTTGAAGAGGACTCTATGATGGAATGGTGGTGAAAACATTTGTTCATATATAGCGTGTCTTAAGGAGTATGAAAACATACTCTGCATGGAACTGTAGGATTTGCATCTAGTCTGTGGCATGTGCGCTAGTCAATGTCTGCTCATCTCAACCATATAGAAAATAGATAGTAGAGCTGATATATCTAGAAGGGTGAGTGTGAAAATACACGAGTAGAGGCTCAACTTTGTCTAACATCTCTGGTCACATGTCAAGTGAATGGATCTCTGGTAAAAAATTGGTCACACTATTCTTCACTCTAACTATGAAGTATCTCATCCTCACATAGTCTTGCATCGGGGGTGTTGCGAGAGTACACAAAGCTGAGAAAATCCTACTAGATATGTAATGAGGGTCTCCATCTAAGTCATAAGGGTAATGGAAAAAAACTCTGTATAGGATACTAGGTGGCTAAAATATATGGGTAGGTCCATGGACATGTCTCGAAGATCATCATGATTAGACTCTACCATAGGTGGCTAGCCGATGGAACAACCAATCAATGACGAGCCTAAGATATGACTCCTAAGTAGTTCTAATTCAATCAGTTAATAGTAGGCCTACGTTTCTCGATATCATAGTACTTCCAAATGGGTGAGGTTCAAACAACCCAAAGAACCACTATCTCTCCTTGAGTCTAGGGGTACTCATAATGTTGTTTGACGCATGTCTCATCCGCCCTCCAATGGTGTGTGACCTACCATCCCGTACCAATTTGTAGTACTAAATTTGACTCAGATGACTACTACTATTGTGGTAGATTCTCAAGCAAATCTATTAGTTAAGATGAACATACACTAGTGTCTTTCTAACTGGTTAGTGTGATCTAGTCAGACTAAAGTCCCTGTTTGCGTTGCTCCCACGCTTGGGTGAAGTTGTCTTCTCCAAACTGGTCTGTCATCGGCTACCTACACTGTAAGTCCTAAACAGTATCACAAAGGTACCTCCTATTCTTGGGGCGAAGGCTAAATCTTATGCCTCAAGGTAAGGATGTAATCCTGTTGGCGAAGCACTAGGAAATCACTCTCTCCCTCAAGGACACTCCGTCACCAAAACCCATCATCTATGCCAAAATTCTATTACGAGTCAAACATCTCTCTCTAGCTAGGCCAAAATTTAAATGAGTTAAACTATGTATCTGATTATTAGCTAACCATCTAATCTTTGTAACCCTGGCTGTGGGTCACACGTATGTTGTCATGGTGACTAAACAACTTGACCACTATGGTTATCCGTTTTGGAGGTCATACTGCCCTGTTCTCAAACTCTATCCATGCACATCGATTTGATGACTGTCACTAGAACTATCTTGCAATTCACATCTGACCCAAGGATGTCAGGTCAAGTTGATGGTATGCAAGATGGTAGGTGAAGTTAATCATGTGCCATCACATCAAAATAATTCTAGTGTGCTTAACTTTCCTTTGCCTGGATGATGTTACCATAGTTATATCTTATCCTCAATCTCTAACCCAACTTTGCTCTCATTGTTGTGACATGCGGTCTCTATGCAAAGCGAAGAACATACTCAAGCAATTGTTCTACTCTAGGGTGAGGTAACTATTTGGCCTTTGCTTTCACTATAACTACTCACTCAGATGGTGGTAGTGCATCACGATCGGTGGTTGGGCAACACAGATGGCAGAGTGCTATCTGGTCGGTGGTAGTGCATCACAGTCAGTCGTTGTGTATCACGGTCGGTGGTTGGGCAACTCGAACGATGGTTGTGCATCACAGACAATAGTTGTGCTACTTGGATGGTGGTTGTGCTATCCAGGTGCTGAAGCCTGATCCTGATCATGTACATCATCAACCCATTAATATCTCTAGCATGTTTATTTCTATATGTCTATGTAAAGACCCGGAATATATGTATATATATATATATATATATATATATATATATATATTATATTCGACGCGGTGGGATCGAACGTTGGTATCCATGAATTTGTTTAAATTATTTACCCGCTACCCGGTTAATTATTAATTACCTGGTCAAGTGGAAAGTATTAGTTAACCGGTTAAGTAAACCATACCATTTAACCGTTTAAACTAGAAAAGTGAACCATACTATTTAAGAGGCTGAGTGAAAAGGTTAAGTGAACCGTGTTAATTACCCAATTACGTGGTTAAAGGAATTATGGTGAAAGGGTGCTTCCACAAACCCTAGCCGTCATTTATTCTTTATAAAAGGAGAAGGGGTCGTTGAACCTAGGAAATACCAATGGATGATGGGGTGTGAGAATTTAATGAAGGGGTCGTTGAACTTAAGAAATACCAATGGATGATGGGGTGTGAGAATTTAATGAAGGGGTCGTTGAACCTAGGAAATACCAATGGATGATGGGGTATGAGAATTTAATGGAGGGAATGGTTGAAGTGTATATATATGCAGGAGGAGGGAGTATTTCATCCCTCATCTCCGTCCCAGGCTATAAAACCCATGATTCGAGTCAAGGTTTTATATTTAGAACCGGTCGGGTCGACCGTTATTTTTTTCGAGTTGAGTCAGTTTTAGGACACGTGTACTGAGCCGACGCCGGTCGCGTGTATGAGCCATGAGGGTCATGTGTACCCAAGTATATGATGATAACGTCATGAACACAGGAGAAAAGAATGAGTTATCAGAATATATGAGAGTATGCAGTTCATTTTTTTTATTACGATATATATAATGGATCGTAGAATTAGTTTTAGATCGTTTACCGCGTTAGGACGCGTTCGGGTAGTTTGGGTGGGTTGTTAGTCATAGAGCATGTAACGACCCGCCATTTTTCATGATAATATTGTGGGCCTAACTGGCTAGGTGTTACTCAAAATTAAAGCAATTATGTCAAACATTATTAGAAATCATAACTTATAATAAAATCCCACAGTCTTGGACCGTTTCCCAGCAGCCACACTTATTTCTCAATTAAAGAACAAAAAGGAGTCCTCATATTACTTTGCTCCATGCTCTTGTTGTCAATCATCTAATCTCGGATCTGCACACCTGCGGAGGCAATTCCGCGTTAGTGATTACAACACTAAGTAGTATAATAGATAAAACAAACAAGTACATTCCACCATTTTCATATATTTATTTTAATATGTGGTGGAGCGATTCCGCTATACTCCAAAACAATGCGAAGGAGGTGTCCGCTGTGATCCGTACACCCCGGCCGTAGCCTTTTTATGGGGAGGCTACCACTACCGTCTCCAGTGCCAGTGCCTCGCACACCCCGGCCGTAGCCTTTTTGTGGGGTAGCTATCACTGCACTCGGGTGATTGCTATGCCCCGTTTGTGGGGAAGCTCTCACTACCAATTCTAGTGCCAGTGCCTCGCACACCCCGGCCGTAGCCTTTTTATGGGGAGGCTATCACTGCACTCCAGTGCCAATGCCTTGCACACCCCGGCCGTAGCCTTTTTATGGGACGGCAATCACTGCACTCTAGTGCGATGGAGGAATCGCTGTGCC
>JAURVB010014502.1:0-53207 GCA_033002965.1 Piper betle | reverse complement strand
ACGTGATCGACCAAATACTAACGCAGGCGAAGTTAGCGGAGGAGAAGATGATGGAGAGGGTATTTGTGTTCAGCGACATGGAGTTCGACCAGGCATCGAGCAACCCGTGGGAGACGGACTACGAGGCGATAAAGAGGAAGTTCCGGGAAAGCGGCTATCCGGGGCGCCGGAGATGGTGTTCTCGAACCTCCGGACATCCAGCTTGACGCCGGTGCCCAAGGAGGAGAAAGGGGTGGCGCTGGTGAGCGGCTTCTCTAAGAATCAGCTCAAGCTGTTTCCGGATGTGGGACGAGCACTGACGCCGGCGGAGATGATGCACGCCGCCATAACCGGTGATGAGTATGAAAGCCTCGTCATCCTCAACTGATCTTCCAATGTCCTGCCATCCAACACCGTACACACACGTAGGAAATGTATAGCTATAAAACACTGAAATTATAGCTCAAGCACAAATACAATTCCCGTTGAAAAAATGGGTTTACTAATAATATGTTACATCCGTGAGGCTTCGCCGATTGACAGGTTAACCCCGGCGATCGGGGGGTTGAAGATCTATTTTTTCCTTCAAGGCCTGGAGTTTCTTTCCCTGAACAACTTGAACTCCCTCTCGACATACTCATCATGCATGTAAACCCCCAAGAGTTTATTTGAACTGACTGTGACAAAAGTCGCCGCTACTTCAAAATTTGAATTTTACCTCATCGTCTTCCTCTTTTTGGCTTCTAACAGGGAGCTACTCCAGGCCGCTACAAAGAAAATTAAGGCCACTGCCACTCTTAAGCTAAAGACTTCCAAACAGTTTGAGAATAGTAAATATTAAGGATAAAGGTGACGAAGGAGGAAACTTGTCTCCGAAGAGTAGTAGATCGTATCATTTTTCACCCTTTCGTCCGCCTTGCAAGTAACAAAACTAAGTTCAAAGTTAGTGAGTTGCTATTTTCTTTGAAGGAGGCAGATTATCATCCGACATCAATAAACCGTTAACAGAAAGCGACCACTCGAGAAGACACGTTTTGTTACACTCTTGGACGAGGCGAATGCGACTCATTGAAGAGCAGGGAAGAAAGGGACAAGTGCTGCCGATGATGTAGCTGAAGGTGAAATAAACTATCGCCTTCTTTGCCTCCTAGTTGATGAGCTAGCCGAGAGCGACCCAAAGGCATATATCGGTCTCCTCGTGACCTTGAAGTTTGATTTTTACCTCCTTGTTCTAAGAATGAGCTACCCGGGGGTGATTAATGATGATGAATGAAGAAACATCGAATATAATTATGATTTTCTTTATTTTCTTTCAAAACATTAATTTAATCTCATTTAACCGACCTCAAGCAATACATGTCACATAATTATCTTCCAACCAAAACAATGCTTTACGTACAAAATATGTACGCATTGACTTGCTTAGATAATTAAATAAAAAAATTCCACGAGATTAGAATACGGTTTTCTTCAGCCTTTGATTAATATTATTAATTATATTGTCATTCATATTCAAGTAATTGTTGTGTATATTATTTAGTTAGATTTGGTAAGTTCTATTTTTATCACATGCACGTAAAAATTAGTAAAAATATTAATTAGTTTATCATATGTTTATAAATAATTAAATTAGTAAAATTCTAAATAAGAATGTCGAATTAGAGTCAAAATTATTTAATATTATTTCTAATAACTAAAAATAAATAAAAACTATAAGTTAAAAGTAAAATATCGATTTTTTGATAGAAATGAAAATTATCATATTTAAAGAAAATATTCACATGTCCGCATATCACACATTAATTTAATTATACATTGAAGGGTATATTATTAATAAGTCTCTTACGTTGCAAGGGCAGCACCATCAAACTTTACCCTCAATATTCATTTTTGTCGGTAAAAAGTTTGCAAACATCAAAATAAATTTGAAGGTGGTTATTTTACCATCACCGTCAAAGATTTCGGTAGCAAATAATCGCCCAAATTTAATTGAATGCTTTCGTTATTCTATACCATCAAAATAAATTTGACGGTAAGTGATAAAATTACCGAAAACCGTATTCGACGCTGTATCTTCCCCTCCGCCCTCCATAGCCACGATGGCGCCAGCCCCGGGAAGACGTCGCTGCCCTCCTCGCCGTTCTCCTCCTTGACGCCGGCGAATACCCCCTTCCCCTATCATCATCTCCGATGCCGGTGACGACCCATCGTCTTCTCCACCTATCATCTCCTCCTGGTCTGACAACAATCCTAGCTGCCTCCTTCCCCACCAATCATCTACCCCGCCGCATATGCTCTATGGTATGTGTGCTCTATGTTGATGTCATTTGTGCTGGTATGTGCTCCATGAAATGCAAATATTTTTACGGAATGATACGATCATTAATCATTATTTTGTTAAATGGCTTAAATCATTTAGGATCAATCATGATGATGAGCGATGACTGTTGTGAAACTTCTTGAATTCAGCTCCCATCATCTCAACAAATTTACGGAAGACTGTATATTGCTATGCAGCACTACATGATCACGGTGATTCAAACTCCGTCGGATACTTCTATATCTTATTATCCTTATTGCATATCTAGCTTTCTTTCTATGAGTTGTTGAGAAACAGGCAAGCAGCTGCAAAGAATATCTTGAGTGCAAGAACATTTGGAATTGATTTGAACAATTGGCCTATATGGTTTTTTAGCCTATGAATCTGAAATGAAAATGTTCATCTTTTAGCCTATGTTTAAGTTTCAGTTTATGATTATAAAAGGAATGGTGATAAGAAATTTGCCCACAACTGGTATTTTTATTCCCTCAAATAATTTTCAATGCATATATTTACTGCCCATCATGTTGTTTGGTTATGGGAGGTTGCCGTTGCACTTGTGACTCTGTACAGTTATTCATTAGGAATCTGATTTAATCGGCCATTCCATTCAGTTTGTGTTCACTTTATTATTTTAATCCGTGCCGAACTTATATGTAGCGGCAAACGGCCAATGGTTTGTCTTGTTTTTTAAAAATACTGTTAGTTCTACCATCAAAATATTTTGACAGTAATGAGGAACAGAAACTATGTTGATTACCGTCAAGATACTTTTAATGATATTTTAAAAAGAGTTTGACGGTGACCTTCAAAATCTGCTTAATACGTTATTACGGTCAAAAAATGGCTTTCACCTCAAGTATTTTGATGGTAGTACCCTTGTGTTTCTTATGGTGTGTTATCTGGTATTCAAATTTAATTACTTGATAAAAATATTGGTTAATTAAAGTATGTAGGTTAAACACGTGTAGAGATTGGTATAATTATTTCTAATTTATTATGATCGGGCAACTTAAAAATAAAGAAAGTTGTGCAATTACATTTGAAGAATCAGTCAGAAAAGATTTATATAAAAAGGTCATGGTCTCCAAATTTTCTAGTGTGCTTTTATTAGTAACAAAGATCATACATAACAATTTAAAAATTTTAGATTTATGAAATTAGAATACAATTTTTTCAAGATTAACGTGTATTTACTTTAAATAATATTATTAATTGTAGTTTATATTTAAGCAATGGTTGTGAAGATTATTTGTCTAGATTTGGTATTTTTTTATTATATTCACGTAAAAAATAGTAAAATTTTTAATTAATTTGTCGTGTATTTATAAATAATTATCAAACTTGAGTAAGTATCATAATGAAACCAAAGTAAAGATGTCTAGTAACAATCAAATTATATTTAACGTTCTTTTAAACAAGTAAAAATAAATAAAATATTGGAGTTAAATGTAAAGCTATTATTTTTATTTTTATTTTAAAATATATATTCATAAAGCTGGCGCATCGCTCTAGATTTTAAATAATTCTAATAAAATTAAGACTCATAGGTTTCGTTTGACTAATTTAATATTAAAGTTGAATATCTACGAAAATGGAGCTTATTAAAAAAGCAGATGTTAATTAGCATGTATTAAAAATAATAATGATTATAAATTGGGTGGTTTTAAATGGTGTACGTTATAAAAATATCATATAAAAATATTGATGCTTATTTTAATTTTACGCTAAAACTATTTACTTAAGTAGTTATTAATAAACAGAAGATTTTTATTTGAGAAAAATTTAATCTTAAAATAGAATTTATATTTTTATAAAACTTGTAATTAGATAGAATTACACACTAAGTTTTATTTTTGACAAAAATAACAAGAATAGTAAACTGAAATCATGACAAAATAACTAACAAAGCTACAATGTGTATGATTTTGAACATCACTAAGTCAAAGAACCGTGCATAATATATTTAAAATTTATTAATAATATATATTTTAAAATAATAAAATTAATTGAGAAAATATGATTATGTTATTTTCGGACAAAAATAGTAAATGTTTCTTTAATTGTAACAAAGAATATAGTTGTAAAGAAATATTAGAAGTAATTTTAATTTTAACAAATGGAAATAGTTAAATACTTTTTTTTCTAAAGAATTTTTATCCGATGGATTATCCTCAAAGTTTTTCTTAATAATAAATAGCAACATATAAATAAATAAATAAAAATTAAATTAAGTATGTATCATTAAATAATAAACTTTAAATTGATTTTAAAATTTATAAATATTTTTAAAATTCTTAATTTAAATAAAATTATATATTATATGCTATTTATATGTATGCATGTATATATATAAACATGTGATGTCTTCTTCCTTCTCCAACGAGTCGCGCCCCTTCGCTCTTTTATTTATTTATTTTTAACCTCCCAAACCCTACTCCCAAAACCTTCTTCCCTACTAGCACCGGACCCCTTCCTATCCGCATCCATGGCCGCCGCCGCGCCGCCGCCGCCGCGCCCGTCCACGCCAGCACCGACGCCCGGCGGGGCGTCTCCCAGCGCCTCGCTCTACGTCGGCGATCTGGACCCGTCCGTGACGGAGTCGCAGCTTTTCGACTTCTTCGGTCAGGTGGCGCCCGTCGTGTCGGTCAGGGTCTGCCGGGATCAGATCAGGCGGTCCTCCCTCGGTTATGGCTACGTGAACTACGGCAATGCCCAGCATGGTATCGTACTTTCTAGGATTTTGCCTTTTGTTGTTGTTGGAATGTTGAATTTTTGTGGAAAAGTATTTTTCGTAATGCATGTTGCTGTAATGGCTTGTTGAGAGTTTTGAAATTTCCAAAATGAGAACTTTGTTCATTATCGATGCACGATGCAGGATCTAGCAATGCATGTCGTCAGCATATGCCTCTCTTTTTTTGTAGTTATTTGGATAGTGTTTTCAATCTCTCTCTCTATGTATACCGCATGGATGGCTTCGATTTAGGCAAGTTTGCATGTAGAGGCGAGTAATGTAGTCTCTGAAATTTTGAGTGCTAACTGAATTGACATCTTTTGGATCGGCCTAGAATGTTTGAAAGGCTATAAAAGCTGTTAAAAGGGGTTATTACTTACATCTAAAAACTTTGTCGGTGCCTATTAAATTGATTTTATAGCAGCAGCGAGATGATTTTGTTCTAGAATTGTGATACATTCGTCTTTTATTGCAAAACTTGGGCGAAATCCAATTTGCTCCAACAGGAAATCATTTCTCGGCACACGTGATTTTCTTTATCACCTGCAAATACATGGCTGTAACTTTGTATGGTCGGATATTACAATTGTTAGGATGTTTGATATAATGGCTTGCCTTTTAAGTTTTAGTCCTGAAAGATATTAATTGTGTTGTTGCAGCATTTAATGCCATGGAGCTGCTGAACTTCACTAACTTAAATGGGAAACCTATCAGGATCATGCTTTCACACAGAGATCCTAGTATTAGAAAAGTGGATTTGCAAATGTATTTATCAAGAATTTGGATGCATCTATAGATAATAAGGCTCTGCATGATACTTTTAGTTCTTTTGGAAATATCCTCTCATGTAAGGTGGCCACTGATGGCCATGGCCAGTCAAAAGGGTACGGGTTTGTACAGTTTGAGCATGAGGAGGCTGCGGTCAATGCCATAAAACGGCTGAATGGCATGCTTTTGAATGACAAACAGGTGTATGTTGGCCTCTTTGTACGTCGCCAAGATAGAGAAAAGACAAATGGGTCTCCTAAATTTACTAACGTATATGTAAAGAATATTTCTGAAACAACAAGTGATGAGGACCTTAAGAATGTTTTTGGTAAATATGGTCCAGTCACCAGTGCAGTTGTCATGAGGGATGCTAACAGGAATTCTCGAGGTTTTGGTTTTGTTAATTTTGAAAACTCAGATGATGCGGCTTCTGCAGTTGAGAGTTTGAACGGGATTGTCCACAACGATGATAAAGTTTGGTATGTAGGTAGAGCTCAGCGAAAAGCTGAAAGAGAAGCAGAACTGAAAGCAAAGTTCGAGCAAGAAAGAAGTGGTAGATTAGAAAAGCTTCAAGGGGCAAATCTATATTTAAAAAATCTAGACGATACAGTTGATGATGCAAAGCTAAAAGAACTGTTCTCTGAATATGGAACCATAACTTCTTCAAGGGTATGGAGACACGTATTTTGTCATTAGTAAACATTGAAGGACTTTGATATTGTGCCTTACTCTTATCTCTGCATATAGGTAATGCTGGATGCTCAAGGACGGAGCAAAGGTTCTGGTTTTGTTGCATTTTCAACTCCTGAAGAAGCTGCAAAAGCTGTATGTTACACACTATTCTTTAGATTCCTGCGAATTTTGTCAAAGCTTTTACATTGAATTTGTACTTTTTGGAGACTTTTGTGGAGCCTGGTTGATTCAAATTGATTCTATGTGACTCATTCCTTTCTCGCTAAGGCATTTTTTGTCTTGATTTGAAAGCTTCACAAGGCTTATGGGGCCAGTGTACATCATTTTTTTTCTTTGCTTTATAGGTTGCTGACATGAATGGGAAAATGGTTGGAAAAAAACCTTTGTATGTTGCTATAGCACAGCGAAAAGAGGAAAGGAAGGCAAGGCTCCAGGTAATGGCTTTTTATTTTTTCTAACTCGTATGATGGTATGTGGTTTTATTGTTTTCTTTAATGGCTGCTTTCTTCTTTAAGTTTTTTAACTTCCTAAAAATGGTTACAATTTTTTTAATTGTCTATATTAATCTCAGTACTTTTATTTAAGTTTTTTAATTAATAACATTAGTACAACTTCAGCATGTCTATAATCACGGTTACAGTTAATTTGAATGTTGTTCCGATTTTCATGTCGTCTTTTCATGAATTAATTTTTTATTTGATACTGATTAAATTCTTGTTGTTTTGTAGGCTCAATTTGCTCAGCTTAGGGCTCCCGGATTACCCCCAGCTATGCCATCGAGTTTACCTGGATTCCATCCAGGGCCCCACAGGCTTGCCCCACAGCAATTATACTTTGGCCAAGGTTCTCCTGGCATTCTTCCACCTCAACCTGCTGCATATGGCTTTCAACAGCAGTTGATTCCTGGAATTCGGCCCGGCGTTCCTCCTAACTTTTTGATGCCTTACCCCATGCATAGGCAAGGTCAGCCTGGACAGCGGATGGGTGTGAGACGTGGGGGAGGTCCACAACAAATTCAGCAGCAGGTGAGGTTTGATGTTTACATTGCAGTCACAATAATTTTTGTTAATGTTAAATAATGATATGAGATGTGTACTACATATCATCTGTAGAAGGTCAGCTTAGTGGTGATGAAATGCTATCATTCTGCTGCTGAAATGAGCTTTCCATCGCCCTTTTTGCTGATACTCTACAGATGCATCTTGTAGATGGCAATATTTTTATTGTTAAGATGTTTATAATTGTTTATAGTATGATGGAATAATTGCTTTCCTTCTTTCATTACCATCATGGCCTCTTTTACATTTTGAATTATAGAGTTGCATGTTATATTCTGACACTTTTTTTAAAAAAATTTCCATTTGTATTGGATGCTGTGTTCATTGTCATTAGATGATACAGAGGAATACAAGTCAGGGTAGCTTCAGATACATGCAAAATGCTCGAAGTGGGGTGGACCCTTCTATGGGACCTCCTCATGGTATGATGGGGCATATGATGCATATGCCTCCTGATGTAATGCCCATCCCTCCCATGGAAGCCCCAAGGCCTGGGCCTATTCCAATTACTGCTCTTGCATCTGCCTTGGCATCTGCAAGTCCCGAGCAACAAAGATTGGTATGTACTACTGGTTATGATCTTTTTCTCGTTTTTTATATGCTTCATAAATCATTATAAATTTTTTGGTCCCATATGTCCCATGTAGATGCTTGGTGAGAAGCTATTTCCTCTAGTGGAGCGTCTGCAACCAGATCACACAGGGAAAGTGACCGGGATGCTTCTTGAAATGGATCAAACGGAAGTTCTACATTCTCATAGAGTCTCCAGATGCATTGAACAAAAAAGTTGCAGAAGCAATGGAGGTCCTTCGATTGTCACAGGATGCAACTGATCAGTTTGGTTCACTAAATCTTGCTGAATGAACCTGGTTTATTGGCCATTGGTAGGGCTTTCGTCTGGTGCTGCTCCTATTTTTACTTTGCTAAGGATATGCCGGTACTGCTAAGCATGTGCGTGTTTGTGTGGGGAAGGAGAGGTCTTAGATCTGCCTTAGTAGGTTTTAGGGTTTTGACTTTGGTCTCTTGTAGGTTTTCTGCTTGAAATTACCTGGTGTTACTTACTAGGGTGCCAGTTTGCGTGTCTTGCTGGTTTATGCGTAAAATTTTTTGGAAGATGTTGGGTTATCTGGCAGTGTGTCCGGAGGGAGGGATTTTGTGCGGATTCTTGAGTTGTGTTATACTTTTTGCATGGGTGCCCATCATACTTGAAATAGGAATACAAATGAATGCAATGAGAGGTTTTTTGAGTGAACTTCATTCAGAGATGGTTTTGGAACTCGGATCTTGGTTGACTTGTATAACCTTTTGTGTTGACGGAGTATTTGATTTGCAAAGAATGTAGAAAGGGAATATCGTACTAGGCCAACTGCTGTTCTTTTTACGTTTATTTTTTCGTATTTGATGGTATTGGTTATTTGACTCTTATTATGGATATGGTAGTCAAATGATCAATTAGCGAATATTTGAATGATTGGCAGACATTCTGTTTCACTTTATCACAAGATTTCTCTTCAAGCGGGTATCCGTGCGATGTCAACTGTAATCTTGACCACGCTATAAACAAAGATGCGTTCGTTTCGTTCAAGTTAAGTTACTGTAAATGATTTAAAATTTTTAAATGGTGAATTTATTAAAATTAATATATATGTAATATATTTTAAAAAAATTAGTACTTTTATAACGTGCTTCTAAATGATGAATATTTTTTGCTGTGTTGAGCAAAAAATTTTCCTTTTCTTCTTATCTATTAAGATAAAATAAATGAACAATTTTTTTTAATAAGAGAGCATTTGGATGGGTCACAGAAATCATGATTATTTTATGTTTTTATTTGAATATAATTTGTATATAAAATAATTAATTTAATATTACTTGTTATATAAAATACATTAAGATAAAATAAATGAACAATTTTTTTTTAATAAGAGAGCATTTGGATGGGTCAAGTAAAGAAATCATGATTATTTTATATTTTTATTTGAATATAATTTGTATATAAAATAATTAATTTACTATTACTTGGTATGTAACATACATTAAATATATCTACTTTTAATTATTTTAAAATTTTTGTCATTTAAACCATTTTTTTTGTCAACCAAACGAAGGTTGGGGAATGATTTGGGTGTGGAATCCTGTTTCCTCCAATAGAATTACATGTTGTGTGTCCCCAAAACACGTTTTTCTTGTACGCAATTTAACATATGCAATTATTGTCATACCGATTATTAATTCAATATATAGCGTAAAACCTACGATTTGAGTCAGGGTTTTATATCTAAAACCAGTCGGTTCGACGGTTATTTTTGAATTGAGACAGTTTCAGACCATGTGTACTGAGTCTACACCAGTCGTGTGTATGAGCTATGAGGTTATGCGTACCCAAGTATTTGATGATAACGTCATGAACAAAGCAGAATAGAATGAGTTATCAAAATATATAAGAGTATGCCAGTTATTTTCATTTTATTTTTATATATAATGGATCGTAGAATTAGTTTTAGGCTGTTTACTCGCGTTAGGACGTGTTACGGGCAGTTTGGGTGGGTTGATAGTTCTAGAGCATATCATTATGATGTTTTGGTATTTGTTTGATTTTATGGGATTTTTTCAGATTTTTTAGTCCTCAATGCCTCCTTAGTTATTATTTTTGATTCGAGTCGGACTTGAGTTGGAAAGACATTATTTACGATATTGCCGCCTAGTTGTCTTTCTCGCCCCCCCTGCCCGACGCCACTGCTGTGGACCCCACCCTGCCCAGATTGGCGTTGCCTAGCCCCGCCATGACGTCGTCGTGCCGCCCCCAATTAGGCCCTGCCACCATTTGGCCACCACGATGCGAGGAAGCAGCGCCTTTGCATCGCACTTTCGTCGCCGATCGCACAGCCGGTGACCGTTGCCACCATGATTGGGTGGTCGCCTCGACACCCTCGACCACTCAGCGACCTTTCCTGACCGGAGCTACGGTAGTCGCCGCCCAGGCCAACTGAATTGAGTCACCCATCGCGCAGCTCTGTTTTGTCATTTCGAACGCGCCGCCGCTTCCATTGACCATGTCAACGTCGTAGATGAGCCGGGCTCGCCGAGCCAATTCAAGGGTACCCAATACCCTTACTTTTCGACCAGCAGACGCCGTCGGTGGTTGTTGGCAGAACTGCCAGAACCTGCAAAAACCACCGAAGCCTGTCGAAAAACCAGATTTGTAGAAATTTGGCAGTTCTTCCGCCTAGTTCATCCAGTCGAACCTGATCGACTTCGGATGCCGCCAAGCATCCAATTCAAGCTCCGAGACGTGCAAAAAACCGAATTGTCACAAATCGCTGACGACGTAAGGTATAATTAGTTCCAAATTTATAATTTAAACTTGATGATTGCTAGCATAGCATGCTAGGGTTGATTTATTAATGTGATTAATGCTTAATTATGGATAAAACGATGAGTTGCATGATGAGATTATGTGTGAATGAAGAGTAAGTGATCTAATGAGAGCATGATAAGTGACCACAACGTAACTTAGAAAAACACAGTAAAATCAGTATGAATAAGCTTAGTTAGAATTATTTTCATACGTATGATTATTTGATTGTTGATTGAGGTTCATTGAGTTTGATGCATCATTTAGTTAGTGAGCGTTAGTATTTAGTTTTGATGTGTAGGTACAGAGTAGGAGCTCGCCACCTAAGAGCGATGACACACTTGGAGCTTCTACCAGGTCAGTTTAGGACTCGTCTCTGCTTTACGTTATCTTCTATTGTGTGTTTATTTTATTATTTCCAGGACGGGTTAAGATATGACACCCTTCAGAATGTTCATGAGGAGTATATGATGTTTCTTTCATATGAGAGTTTGCTCTCATAGCCAACTTGTTATAGTTATTTTATTTTTCGGATAAGTAACACTTGTTACTAACGTATTTTTATACTATATGTAGCTGACAATCATGAGTTGGATGTCCCAGCCTGGACAGAGGAGCAATGATGTTGTTTGCACACACATGTCAATCGATAAAATAATTAATATTTTTGTTATGATATTATTATATTGAGAATGACGTGAAATGCTGAGACATGATGATATGATATGATTAAATGCTTAAGATATGATGATAGGATGTAATTAAGTGCTAAGAGATGATGAAATGATGTGAACACGAATAGATTGCGCAATGGAAGCGTGGTGGGTTGAGACCCAAGTTTTAAAATGAGTTACAACATGTTAGATTTTGTATTTTGTATGAATGAAATTGTTTGATATATGGTTATATATATTTGCATATGTATATTTGATAGGGTGGCCCCTAATTGCATTTTTAGGGGAAACTTTGTACGTTATATTTCAAAATTTTTATTAACTTTCATCAGGATTGTCTTGGTGTGTACTTTGATTTGCATGTCATTCATGTACTACTATGTTAAGGTTTGTGCATTCATCCATACATTGAGAGTTGTATCTTCATCTTAAGACGCCGAGATTGAATCTGCATAAGTTAGGTTTGGGTTAGCCGACCTAACCGGAGCTTATAACATCCCGGTTTGATTCACGAGCGTGAACCGGATTTAGGGTGTTACGTATAGGAGATAAAAATAAGGCATCTAAATATCAACAAAGGTCTTAAAAAATTTTTCTCATGTCCATTCATTTGAGGGGGTTTATTTTCCAAAAAAGTGATTTAGAGATTGTGCATTAGAACCGGATGAAAAAAAATTAAAAGTATGGCAATAAAAAAATGAAATTTATTTTTTATAAGAGAGCATATGGGTGGACCATACAAAAAAATCATGATTATTTTATGTTTGTATTTGAATATAATTTTATTTTATTTGTATGCAAAATAATTAATTTAATATTATTTTTTATATAAAATACATTTAACATATCTACTTTTAATTATTTTAAATTTTTTGTCATTTACACTAATTTTTATGTCAACCAAACGGAGGTTGAGGAACACTCTTGGTGTGGAATCCTATTTCCTTTGATAAAATCACGTGTTGTGTATCCCCAAACACATTTTTCTTGTATAGGATTGAACATATGCAACTACCATCATACCAATTATTAATCCAGCATATAAACACAAAAATGCAAAAATAAGGCATCTAAAGTTCAACAAAGGTCTTAAAAAAAAAAGTTCTTATGATAGTTTGGCTCCATGTGATTTGAGGGGGGGTTATTTGCAAAAATAAGGCATCTAAAGTTCAACAAAGGTCTTAAAAGTGGTTTGTAGATTGTGCATTAAGATCAGATGACCAAAAATAGTTGAAAGTGTGTGGCTGCTGGGATTCGAGCCCAGGTCTCCACGGCCACAACGTGGAATTCTAACCACTAAACTACAGCCACTTCGATGGTTAGAAGCTCCTATAAATTATCTAATGATTTTATTTTTCCATTACCCCCGCCATTGCTTCGGTCAAAGCAAAATTGAAAGACAACGGTGGTAAGGTTAACGTTATCTACATTGGTCAACTGACGGGGTTTTACTCTCCAAGATTAGTTTGCAATTGAAAGTCCAATTCGTTGCAGTTGTTTTAACAATTAACACTACACAGTAAGATGCTTTACCCCCTCAAATATGATTCTCGTATATACGATAACTGAGGAAACTAAATCACACGTGGTGCAGCAGACAACATTGGACCCCGTCGCACCATGGATTGCAAATACAGAATGGCTAACTGGAGTTATAGTGATCAGTTCCACTAATTCAACCCCCAGCAAATCAGCAGCAATTACCATTTTTTTGGGGGGTGGGGGGGGGGGGGTGTGTGGTTTCTTAAGAACAGATAGGGGATTTGCTCTGCTCATAGATTGCCCATGGGATAAACACATATTCTGAATAAGTTCAATCCTTAACTTCTCCGACTGTATTGGCATCAAAGCTTTCAAAAACTTATTCACAACATCCTTAATCAATCAGGTGTATCCAACACAAAGGTAGGACATCAGTCTCGAGTGCTCTCAATCTTCTTCCATTTCGCACTATCAGTTTATTCCTAGCATTGCATTGACGACAAAGCTGTTTTTATACGGCTAGCATTCTCCAATCAGGCTCGTCAACAACCAGATACAAAAAGGCACTTATATTTTAATTCTGGCGTGCAAACCTGATCCTGCAGAAATCCCCAAAGGCAGATCGCAACATGAACTGTTACCAACTGAATAAAGCTCCCCCTCCTTAATCCCACATTATTCCATTGCCAAAGCCAGACTTTCACCGCCCTTCTCAGATGGGTACTTCCCAACAGGGTTACCAAGAACAGCTCCTGTGTAACACCGGCCAGCAGCACTAGCAGCTCCACTGTAATGAAACAAACCACAGCTTAGATCGTCTGCAACGTCTAGAATCGTCCAGAACTCCCTTGAAACCACACCATTGTCCAGGACAGTGAAGTAGAAACTCCCCGGTACTTTGTCTCTCTTTACTCCGTATCTCCTCCAAACCATCTTGTCATCAAGTGTTCTAACCTGGAAAACAGGTTCGTACCAGAAGGACCCTCTGGCTTTCCCTCTATAAAACAGCTGTTACTGACATGGGAACTGATCATAGGCAGGGTTTTGTCCAGCCACAACCCTCCAACTCCACTGCAGCTGCCCCAACCAACCAACAAAGAGATCTTCTGCGACCTCATGAGTTAGGCTCTCCCCTTTAAACTTCAATATCGGAGGCACATACGGCTTAGTTGGTATATCAGCATCCAAACCTAGGCAGTTGTTTTTCTGCAAAACACATAGTGAGAAGGCCTCTAGGTAAGGACTCTCGTAGGAGGCAATGCATCTGTAGCTGCAAACCTGATCGGTCGGGGAGCAGTTGTTAAGGCACTGAAGAGCCTTCCTACAGTTAATGATCCAACAAGCAATTCAGCACTTCTTTCCCACAGTTGCTCACCATACAGCTAAGTGTGTCCAGCCCTTTAGCTCTTAAATTCTTCAATATAGGCACAGGTCTTATGTAAGCATTGATAATAACCAGCAAGCAGAACCTAATATCATCCGCATTATGACGGCCCCAAGCCTCAGTCACAGTCCTAACCACTTCCAAAGACTCACTTTTCTTCTCCAATTGAAGTGGTGCAACCACTTTACCAAACAAACTTCCACTCACACTAGTATTAACAAATGAGCCACCGAGTTTGTTATCCAAAGCAGGGGATGAATCAAAACATACAAAATTAGGAACATTTTTGCAATTTGCTTCAATCCAATCAACAGATTCCTGATTCGTCACCCCAACAACCACTATTAGCACAGCACGAGATGATTCATAGCTAAGGCCAGCCAATTCCGCGCCATAGCCGTCGGCCACAGCCCTGTCGGTGAACACTCGC
The DNA here is from genome assembly GCA_033002965.1 of Piper betle. Lineage (NCBI taxonomy): Eukaryota > Viridiplantae > Streptophyta > Magnoliopsida > Piperales > Piperaceae > Piper > Piper betle. The sequence goes on along the minus strand of JAURVB010014502.1, from coordinate 38,330 downwards.
ATCTCAAACCCGTCGTCTACCCACTTCATCCTGCTCGCCTACAACACGTTCGACCAAATGCCCAAACAAAAACCACAAAAATCGAGTCTTTGCGAGAGAAATAGCGAGCGAATAGAGCGGTTCGTACCGTGTGCAGCATGACCTCCGACCATGGCGCGGCCTTCAACGGGCTCAAGCTCCCATCGCCCACCAGCGCCACCACGTTCACCGGCGGCGAAGAGCCGCCACCGTTGCCGTCGCCGGAGCCGCTCGCTCGAGCCGCGGAATGGCGCGGACAAAGCAGCGGGCGACGGTGGCCGGGATTGGCACGGGCCCCGGGAACTGCGGCGGCGAAACAGAGGTCTACGGCCGGCGGCGAAGCGGGCCCCACGAGAAGTCCGGCTGGCCCAGCGGCGAGATAGAAGGGGCGGAGACTAATCTGCGAATTTGGGCCCACCAAGGCCCATTGAGGCCCACATAATAAGCCCAATTGTAATTGGACTAGGCATCCACAAAATTTCTTAAGACGCATCTATTAATCTTCATTCTCAAATGGCGCAAGGTTAGGTTCTAATTGAATTTGATTATTTTTCATATTAGTAGCATCTATATAGCACTCAAAACTGATTGTTATTTTCAATGCATTTATGACCCAAATCGGAAATCATCAACAACTAAATCAAAACAAAAGGAATTGATTGATGATTTTAGATGACGTTGGGTTTAATTTGGCTATTGGGTTGTAAGATCTATCAATTTAGTCTTACATTTAATACTTTCAGGCAAAAATTTTATTTATAAGTGAGAATGAACTATAGATCTTTAATTTAATTCACTACTTTGATCAGTACTTTAGGCTGTATCGTTAAAAATGATATCAAAGCATCCTGATTTCGTATTATATGGTAGGCTTGATTAAGGACGTTGGTTAGGCCGCTGGTCACAGACTAAAGTAGGTGGTAGGCTGGGCTAACCACGGGAATTTCGAAGTGGTTGGATTGTGAAATCACTCAACTTAGTCTCACATCATCTAATATTTATAAGTGAGAATAAATTATAAATCTTTAACTTGATTATACTTTGGGCTGGGTAAGAAATTACTAGTCGCTAGTGTATTTATTTTTTAGCCTTTTAGTAATTTATCCATCCTTATTGTTATTTTTGTTTGGGTTTTAGAAAAACATAGTAGTTAATTAATTATTTTTTGTTGGTTTGTTTGTTAAGATATTTAACCTTCCAGTAAAATATTGACACGGAGACCTGCCAATTTTTCACATTTACGAGTTAATCAAGGTGCATCATGCCTACGAAATGGAAATTTTTTGCTGGTGATTGCCTTCTATAAAATTGCAAATAAAAAGAATTTTATCTCTTCTTATTTATTTATTTATTAATTAATTAAGGATATATATTGTGAGATTGTATGCATGTGTTATGAGTCCCAAACGGTTTGGCCCGGGGCTCAATACATGCTCTTAGTTAATAAATACGCAAAGCCTTTTGAAAAATCGAGTTTCTCGGTTTTTATATTAAATATTATGTCATAATACTCTTTTTTATTCAGGATAGGCTAAAATTGACCCATCTATTTCACTATTAATTTTGTATGAACAAATGGCAAGAACATTCCCACACTTCGCCCTGCCATTGTTCATGATCCATCATTTTTAAAAGATGTCAACACTAATAGTCAAGCTGATTACGAAAGTATTGTTTAACCTTATAATATTATATTTGTGAGTCATTCAAATCTTGGTTGTCCAATTATAAGTGGCTTATATCAAATTTTACAAAAAAATCAAATCTTATTCGTCTGATTATAAGTGGATTATATCAAATCTTACAAAAAAATCTCTTTTGACATCAGCCTGATCGCTTGTCGGGGTGAAAAAGTTTTTTACTAATGGTCATTTCGACCACTGGTTGGATCTTGGTGCGCCCTAATCAAATCTAGCTAGAGTGCAACCACATTCAGCCACACTTGCCCAAATCGAGCCCTAGGGTGAGATTTTTATTTTTATTTTAAAAAAATGATCTAGGCTGTCTTTATAATTGAGCAGTTCAAATTTGAGTGGTTCGAAAAATATTCCTGAGCCAATACAGTGGCTTGGTTTATTTTACCCCCCCCCTGCGGCCCCGCTCCCCAGCCATCGCCTGCCGTTGCAGCCCCCCTGCCAGGCGGTGATGGGGCAGGGTTTGGAGAGGGGGGGGGGGACGGACCCCCGGCGGCGGCTAGGGCGTGGGCCGCTCCCAGCCACGCGACAAAACAAAGGGGGTGTGGAAGGAAAATGCGATGACAATTTCGTAATAAAAACTTAACTCACTCCCTACTCAAGTCAATATTACGAAATAAATTAAAAAAATACCATAAAATAAAAACTTGACTCGCTCCTGACTCGAGTCAATATTGCAAAATAAATTTAAAAATAAAATACTATAAAAAAACTTGACTCGCTCCCGACACGAGTCAATATTACCTCGAGTCGGGATTGAGTCAAGTTTTTATTATAAAATTATTTTATCTTTTAAAATTTATTCCGTAATAAAAATTTTACTTAATCTCGCATGGGATCAAGTCAAGTTTTTATTACAAAATTATTTTATTTTATTAAATTTATTTCGTAATATTAATTTGAGTCTGAGATCGAGTCAAGTTTTTATTATAAAATTGCCATCGAGCATTTTCTCTCCTGCGGGGAGCAGGGCGCAGCATAGGGGGTGAAATAAATCCAAGATGTTGGATCGATTTGATCCGGCGGCTAGAATTCACTGCACTGCAAATACATGCAGCACAACACAGTCTTTTCACGTGGGTGTATGTGTGTCTATATATATATATATATATATATATATATATACAAACACATATGAACCCTAATTCCGTGTATAATTAATAAACAGGATAATGAAATTTGTGTTATAAAAACAAATTAAAAAAGCATTCTAAAGTCTGACTAAAGTACAATTCCAAGAGTCTTTTTCTAAAATAATATCTAAGTGCCTTAAATAATACTATTTCATTTAGTAGATTTAATAGAAAGTGATGTTGACTATTAATTAATGGAGCTGAATATTGGTCAATTGGTTTTTTATAAATATCAAGATATATTAATAAACGATTTAATATAATTTTCACATGCAAAGGTGGCGAGAACCTATTCAATGCGAAATTTATAAAATTTAATAAACTACTTATATATATATATATAGTATTTTTCTACTATGCACGGCCATATTTGGCAGCGCATATGCAGCTCATCGAATGTGGGCCGTAGGATCAAAATCCAATGGCCCACACTCAATTTTCTTTTTTTTCCCCTTCCCGATCCCTTCTCTCCAGCCTGTTTACGCCGCACCGTTGACCCTGCCCTGCCCCCGGCCTTGCCCCAACTCTGGCCTCGCCCGCCCCGCCCCTAGACAAGCCCCCTCTCCCCTCCCACAGCCGCCGTCCCACCCCCGTCCCCCTGCCGATTTCCACTGCCCCTCGGCATCGCCCCACCCCTCGGCCAAGCTCCACCCGACCCTGCCCACAGCTACTCCTACTCACGGCCGCCTGCTCCGCAGTCGGCGTCAGCATCTGATCTCAGGAGGCTCAACCACCTCCGAGCTGGAGACATCGTTGGCCAGCCGGGGGCCGGCGGCAAGGTTGCCGGCAGGGGGTGGCATGCCAAAACAAACGGGGAAGAAATATGGGAGGGTATTTTCATAATAAAAGCTTTGATACGATCCAAACTTGAGTTAATATTATGAAACAAATTTTAAAAAATAAAATAATTTTATAATAAAAACTTAACTAGAACCCGAATTAAATTAATATTATGAAGTAGATTTTTTAAAAAATAAAATAATTTCATAATAAAAACTTTACTTGAGTCGGAATCGAGTTAAATTTTTTATTAAGAAATAAATTTAAAATTTTGACTCTATCCTTACTCGAGTTAATATTACGAAATAAATTTTAAAAAATAAAATAATTTTGTAATAAAAACTTGACTCGATCCCGACTTGAGTTAATATTATAAAATAGATTTTTTAAAAAATAAAATAATTTTGCAATAAAAACTTGACTCGAGTCAGAACCGAGTCAAGTTTTTATTAAGAAATAAATTTAAAAACTTGACTATATCCTGAATCGAGTTAATATTACAAAATAGATTTTTATTAATTTTGTAAAAAAACTTGACTCGAGTCGGAATCATGTCAAGTTTTTATTACGAAATAATTTTTTTAAAAAATAAAATAATTTAGTAAAAAAATGTGAAACAAATAGAATAAAATACTATAAAATAAAATAATCTATTAGAACTCGATTATTTTATTTTTTGTTATTTTACTATATATTTTATATTTTTCGAGTTATATTTCGTAATATTTTTTATAGTATTTTATTTTATCAAAAATATTTTATTTTATTTGTTTTAAAAAATATTAAAAATAAAATACCATAAAATAAAAACTATACACACTCTCGAGTCATGTCAATATTACAAAATATTTTTAAAAAAATAAAATAATTTTGTAATAAAAAATAATTTTGCTCACGACTCGCTCCTTTCTCGAGTCAAGTTTTAAATATTTTTAATTTTTTTAAAATTGACTCAAATCAATAAAAATTATTTTTTAAAATTTATTTCGTAATAATGACTCCCCGAGCCGGCGACAGTGTTGGTCTGCAGTGAGGTATCGAGTCAAGGTTTTTTTATGAAAATATTTTATTTTTTTATAAATTTATTTCGTAATGTTGACTCAAGTCATATGGTATCGAGTTAAGTTCTTATTATAAAAATATTTTATTTTTAAAAAAATTATTTCGTAATATTGACTCAAGTTGCACGGGATCGAGTCAACTTTTTTATTATTAAAATATTTTATTTTTAAAAAAATTTATTTCATAATATTAAATCGAGTCAAGTTTTTATTATGAAATTATTTTATTTTTTTGAAAAATTATTTTGTAATATTGATTCGAGTCGGGACCGAGTAAAATTTTTATTACAAAATTATTTTATTTTTTAATATTTACTTCGTAATAAAAACTTACTCGAGTCAGGATCGAGTTAAAGTTTTTATTACAAAACTACCCTCCCATGTTTCTTCCCCCCTCTGTTTTGCCGCGCCATCCCACTGTCGGCGACCTTGCCAGCGGCCGCCGCGAGAGGGGGAGTGGGCTGTGGCACGAGGGTGGGGCCGTGGTTACTAGTGGGAGCAGGGGCACCGCGGCACAGGGGGTGAAATAAATCCGAGCCGCTGGATCGATTTGATCGAGCGGCTAGAATTCACTGTACTGCAAACGTATGCAGCACACTACCGTCTTTTTGTGTGTATGTGTATATATATATATATATATATATATATATATATATATATATATACAAACACATATGAACCCTAATTCGGTGTATAATTAATAAAAAGGATACTGAAACTAGTGTTATAAAAACAAATAAAAAAAGCATTCTAAAGTCTGACTAAAGTACAATTCCAAGAGTCTTTTTCTAAAATAATATCTAAGTGCCTTAAATAATACTATTTCATTTAATAAATTTAATAGAAAGTGATGTTGACTATTAATTAATGGAGCTGAATATTGGTCAATTGGTTTTTATAAATATCAAGATATATTAATAAACGATTTAATATAACTTTCACATGCAAAGGTGGCGAGAAGCTATTCAAGTTTTTTATTAATATGGGAATATATTCTTTGTCTATGAAAATCTAGTTTTGATTGATTATGTGTGAAAAAAGATAATAAAACGTGGTTCTCATGCAGACAAGATGATGCAGCATATTCACCTCCAAATTCTTCATATAATTCTCCACATTAGACTTAAAATTGATCGATGCCCAATGAATGATGTTTTGAAGTAGCTAGCCAAAAGGGAGTTAAGAAAATTAAATAGTTTTAAGAAACAAATTAATATCGCACTTTTTTCATAAACATCAAATTAAACAGTACTAGGACTTACAATATTGAGCTAGCTTCATGGATTGAGCAGCGCTTACTGAATCTACATTTGTCACTGGTGATTATGAATGAAGATGGATGGCAAAAAAAGAGACCTCAAATATTTTATAAGTGAAGACAGAGACCAAAACAAATATTAAATGGAGGTTGGCTCTGTTGTAAATTCTAAAATTGTTGACCTTGATAAACATGCAAGAAGGAGACCAATGGCATGATGTGTCCTGCTCAAATTAAGACACAAAATCTAAACACTACAGCCAAACACTTGGCAATTTGGAAGGAACACTTTAACATATTTTTCTAAACATTGAGTATCTCACAACTCAAATCCACACACATTCAAGTGGAGGAGGCCAGATCATCTGATGTCTGCTGGTTGATGAACATGCCAATCTACAATAATAAATTTTGCCTTGGATAAATAAATAATAATAAATTGAGAGTTAGCTCCTTAAGTCAACAGCTGATTCAATTATTATTTTGTGAAATGGTCAGTATAGGAATGTGGCTGATTTGCCCAAGTGGATGGTTATAACTTGGGCTTGGCTTAGTCAAATATTTATTGAATAAATTATTACTAACATGAATATTTTTGTAAAGCAAATAAATATCAAAGTGAGTTGATATAATAATAATCTGTTACAAGTAAGCAGCTGTTAATATCCAAGTAATTGGCTGTTAATGCACCAGTTGAATGTATCTAGCTACCATTTTAAAGTTTTTAAGTATAGAGAAAGTTTCCCTTTCATCAAAGACTCAGATTGTCAAATTATTGAATAATCACTAATCTACCTTCGTTATGTTTGATGAAATTTAAGGCAATTTTTCTGCAAGATCAACAAGGAAGAAGAATATAACAAAAAACACAAATTACCCATGTTCCAACAAACAGACAACTTCTCAAAACCAAAATCAAGATTTTAGTAAAAGAACTCAAAGCCATTCGTGTCCACAACAATAAAAAAGCTTATAATATGTACACGGGATAGTATGTCATCGCTTGAACAATTAAACATCCAACCCGTAATTACAACAACCCATTCCATTCTTTTTACTCCGCTCAAGGTTATAATATGAACCAGCGACTAAACTTGCAGAAAATAAGAACATAATGTGCTAATGCTAATGCTTACCGCCCTACTTGGATTTGATGATATTAAAAAGAAAATGGTAGAAGGAATCGGGATGCGGCATCAGATAAAATAATTACTGAAGAGCCCGTATCGTTAAAGCTTTGCTTTCTAAAAGTTGTATGATCAGTGAAAACTGTGAGATCAGGTGGAATACAGATGGTGCTGTTCCGTGTGCCATGTGAAGTTGTTGTTACAATATATAGCAGGGCCGTCCATGGTGCTTCTCGGAATAACATACCAAATTGACCTCCAATTTGCCTGCCCAGAACAAATCCACCATTCACCCACTTCATGTTTCATCCTCAGCAGCAGCCACAAAACCATATCTCATGTGATGATTGGATCTTGAATGGTTCCTATGACCATGGTTCGTCCTAATCACAACCAACAGTCCTTTGGCCCGTGTTAATCAATTGGGACTTGCAGACAAAATCCTAGCGATTCTCGGTCTCGTCACCTCCTTGACATTAGACTTACTACAGTGATATCTTCCATTATGTATGGTAACACGGAGAATCCTTTGTTTTCTGCTCTTGAATTTGATATGTATCTCTGTTAGCAGCATTTCCACTCACGTATACCTTTCTGAGTCAACCATGACAAAGGTTGCTCTATTTATTTAAAGGAAACATGAAAGTTACTGGTTGAAAGGCGAAAGCATTATTTGTTTTTTATGTATAGCTTCATTTAGATAACCAGCTTGACCCGATCAGTAGTCAGGAGGATAGTCCTACTTGGTTCTGTCTGAGATTGGTTTGGAGAAGAAGAAAGTTCAGGAGTTTTAGGAGAAGAAGTGGAAAGTTGGTGAGAAGGTTTGGTTGCTAGAAGATGGAGCATACAGCAACGAGGAGAGAGGTGATCTTTCTTGACTTTTGTCTGTTTTCTGAACTAGTTTATAGGTGGATCCTTTGTGCTTTGATTCAACTTGATGTGTTTCTAAGAATTCTGTGGAGTTTTGTCTCGAAATGATGTATTCATAGCTGTTGCTTCTTGGCTTCCTCGGTCGTGCAGCATTCTTGGACCAGGAGTTGTGTGGAGAAAATGGCTCCACAGGGAAGGTAGAGATGATGGTTTCAGCACTGGTGAAGGAAGCAGTGAAAGTGGTTCTGAATCTTATGATGACGATGGTAACATGACTTCAATGTTTTCTTCTCTTTTGATTCTTCTTTGTGTTATATGTAATCTATAAATCAGATCAATTTTTAATAACTTGGATTTTGCTGGAGAAACAGTTGGCGGCTTAGAGCATGGAGTGAGTAGTGAAGGCAAGAGAAGAGATAGAATGGAATTTGGCCAGACTGGTAGCTTCTTGTGCTCTTTTTCTCAGTGTTGACCTTTCCATTTCTTGGGTTTTGCCACAATCCCACTTTTATACTTAATATTACTAATTTTTTATAAAAGAAAATTGTTTTTACCACTGTGAAATTCCTTAATTTGTCGCTTTCATTTTTGCCAAAATTTTCTTAATTGCTTTGTTTTATGTAGAAAACCCGTCAGAAGTTTTCCCATGTAGGCGAAGAAGAAGAAATTCAGAGACCCTCAGAGCACAATATATTGATTCAAAAGAGCTCAGGTAACTTGAATTTTCCAAAGAGGACAACACAAAGCGACTTCATATAAATACTTAAATTAGATGTTTTCATATTTTATTTTTTATGTTCTTCAAACAACTCTCATGTTTCCCCTCCTGTCTCATAGAATTTGTGTTGGTACATGGAATGTTGGAGGGAAGAAACCACCAGATGATCTTGATATTGAGGATTGGCTAGACATGGAAGAGCCTGCTGACATATATGTTCTTGGGTAAGTGGTTTATCTGTCATGGTATATTCCCATGAATAGATTTACCAACCACCTGCAACAAATATATTCTCACCATGAACTTGTTTACTTGTCATCTAATAATATGCTGTAAATGGCATATATCAGTTGTGAGCTCGTAATAAATCATATTCTTCTCATCTCTTGTGCTTTTCGTACAATATCCTTAATCTTCACAAGTTGACTCTTAGCCTTGTAGTCTTCTTACTAAATTCATTAAAGAGTTCCTGTTATTTACCTTTGTTTTGGCCTTCACTTCATTGGTAGTATTGATGCTTCTCTTGCAATTCTTGTACGTTTTAGGTTTCAGGAGGTAGTTCCTCTAAATGCTGGCAGCATCTTTGGCCCCTCCAATGGCCGACCTGTTACGAGGTGGGAAAATTTAATCCAAGAAACTTTGAATAGAATTCAGCCATCAAAACCAAAGTACAAATGCTACAGTGATCCTCCTTCGCCATCAAGGTTTAAGCCAGCAAATGATGGCCAGATTCTTGAAGATGATATATTTTATGTGTCCGATAGCGAAGGTGAAGAGGAAGTGCATCCTGTAGATGAAGATCAAATCAGTGTGAGTAGAGAAGGTAACAACAATTCAAGTGAAAAGGAATTAAAAGCTAGTGAGGAGGAAGATGGCAAATGCGGGGAGGAGGCAATTGAGAAACAACACTCGATCAAGACACTAGACAGGTTGCGTCGTCTAAGATATGAAGAGAATGAAATGAACTCCAATGATTCATCCAACCAATTGAATCCCATTTTAACCAAAACACTGAGCACTTCTGACAGAATAGGATTGAGCTGGCCAGAGAAGCCATTGAACTTGGTACCTCAACGTGAAAAGGAATTAAAAGCTAGTGAGGAGGAAGATAGCAAATGTGGGGAGGAGGCAATTGAGAAACAACACTCGATCAAGAGACTAGACAGGTTGCATCGCCTAAGATATGAAGAGAATGGCATGAACTCCAATGATTCATCCAACCAATTGAATCCCATTTTAACCAAAACACTGAGCACTTCTGAGAGAATAGGATTGAGCTGGCCAGAGCAGCCATTGAACTTGGTACCTCAACGTGCTTTAGAAAGGTCTCTTTCCATTAAACCACTCAAATCCTTTAGAGCAACCAATTCATTCAAGTTCGCATCAGATGGGGATCATCAGAAATTTCCAGATGCATTTTTGCTACAAGAACTTGATTTAGAATCATTGGTGAAGCGGAAGAGGTCTCCTTTTGTAAGATTGGTCAGTAAACAGATGGTTGGTATCTTTCTTTCCATATGGGTTCGAAGAAATTTGAGGAGGCACATTCAGAACTTGAAGATATCTACAGTCGGAGTCGGTGTCATGGGTTATGTTGGAAATAAGGTAAGCCTAACTGGATTACATGTATAAAATGGTCATCCTTTTTTTCTTTAAGTACTGCCTGCTTTGTATTTCTTCCTCTTTGGTTCCTTTCTGAAACTACAAAGAAATGATGTTCTTGTTTTTTGCAGGGATCGATATCAGCAAGCATGTCCATCTATCAAACACATTTCTGCTTCATTTGTACTCACCTCACAGCTGGTGAAAAGGAAGGAGATGAACTTCGTCGAAATACAGATGTTCAAGAAATACAACGGCGAACCCATTTCAATGCAAAATCTATCCTTGATCACGAGTATGACGCAATTCAGTTTCAGATTCCTAATTGTAAACAGATAAAAGATGATTAATATTTCAATCCTATTTGATCTCTCATAGGAGGATTATTTGGTTTGGAGACTTGAATTACCGCCTTAATCTTTCATATGAAAAAACAAGGGAGCTTATCTCCAAGAAGGAATGGTCCACACTGTCCGAAAGAGATCAGGTTTGGTTCTTTGAATTAGTACATGCATTTGATCACCATATTCGCTTGCTCTTCTCAATAATTGTTGCTGTTAAAAGTGAAATCAATTCTTTCACTTCAAACTTCATCCTTTCTCCATGGCAGTTGATTCGAGAACTAAGAAGAGGCCGGGCATTTGATGGGTGGAAAGAAGGTGTTCTGAACTTCCCTCCAACATATAAATATGGCATCAATTCAGAAAGTTACATTGGTGACGACCCAAAAGCTGGAAGAAGAACACCTGCATGGTAGCCATTCAATTCCATGTTATCATGCAGCGATGGGTGATCATGAAGTATTATTGCATTTTTCTTATTGATTCGCTTGATTGCTCAGGTGCGATCGAATCCTTTCATTCGGGAAGGGAATGAAGCTATTGAAATACAGAAGAATAGAGAACAAGCTCTCGGATCACAGGCCAGTGGGTGCCACATTCATGGCCGAGGCAGAAGCCTTCAGTCATAGGAAGCTGCAAAAAGCATTAACAATTACAGATGCTGAGATTGAAAACGGTGACATAGTGACAGAGTTTGATGTTGATGCCGCATTGAGCAGTCTACAAGTTGGCGAGGTGAGAACTCCCATCATTTTATACATGAATTGCATGATTTCTCAGCTGCAGTATTAGCTCAAACGTGACTACGTGAGAGCTATCAGAATCACTGATATGCCATTTCAATGCCGTCGACTTCAACCTATCTGAGATAGAATATTAAATTATGTAAATTTTGTTGATGACGAGGAGCTTAATTAGTTTCTTCAATCATGCAGGACCTTCCTGGTTGGCAGCGCTTCTACATGTAAATTCGAGTCTCAATCTTATGAAAGCAGAATTCCATAGCATTGAGCTCAACCACTGTTTCCACCATTCCCAGAAATACCTCTATGAAAGCATAAAAGATGACATTCAGCTTTGCAATGAAGAGTGATGAGAATTTTCCGCCAGCCCCCATAATACCACTAAGATAGAACACGAGGATTTTAGCTTCAGAATGAAGTGTGAGGGAAAGTGTACAGGCCTGTATTTTAGTACAGAAATCTATGAACAGCTCTTGTAATAAAAGTTGCTCTTTTCGACAATGGTTATTACACATATTTACTTTAAAAGCGACCATATAAATACATCACAGCCTGGGTCTAATCCCAAAAAGCCTTAATACTTCAAAATCACTTTTTAAAACAACATGATCGAATCTTTCATTCCATGTAAGTATAGTTTACAGAACAAACATGCAGGTGCAAAACAGGGCGAAAAAGAAAACAATTTCTAGCTTTAGTGCTCTTCAAGATATACACAATATCTACTGGGCAGATGCATAATTCATTACAAATGTCAAATAATGATGGTTAGACAATTTCTCACCCAAACAATGTACCATTTGGAAACTAAAATATAAATACACAAAACTTTGACTACAATTATAAATATAATATACACTTCCAGAAGGAACACGCATATTAGTTTTACCATTTGTATTTCTCATAAATTAAGTATACAGTCCCATACGACTCATATTGACGAGCATATATATGACACTGTCATCTGCAACTTATAATCTCCTCCTTCAGTATTTTAATAGCTTCTCCAATTCCATCCTGTAATTTAAAACAGTTTTCAAAGATTAAGTGGCCGCAAGCAACAGTGAAAATGTGCTTAACAGTTCAATAATTGAAGACTAGGAATTATTGCTAAAACTGTAACATGCATAAATTCAATAAGGATTGTGTGCGGGCAAGTGAACCAAGACCATGTTTAACTGAATTTAGGACATTAAACATGAATGCTAGTTTTCTTTTAATCAACCTGTGCATGGAACTCTAATATTTATATGAATATGTACTTAACACCTGTATTTGAAAGCCACCACAATAACTCATTATACCTAAGCAACCAACATTAACAAACTTAGTGATGGATTCATACTGGACTTTACAAAAGTGTACCTCTTTAGAAATCATCTCTGCTATTCTGGATGCACGCTTCTTCACTTTGAGGGAGAGGGCTTCTTTTATGGCAGTTAACAAAATATCTGCACTACATTGAATACTCATTTCATTTGTATTGTCTGGAAGCAACTCATCTCTTCTCAAAGGATTTGGTGCTACTCCTAGCCAGGACATCTTTTCCGCCCAGTAATACTGATCAAATATGAACGGGCATAAAATCTGCTATGCACTTCAGTCTATAAGAAATATGTTTCAATCACATATTAAAAGGATCAAAAAATTCGAATTCTGTGCGAAGGCAGCAGGATAATGCAAATTTCCCTATCCATTTAGAAGATAATTTTCCTACCTACTTTTCCAAAGATCGTGAACCCACAAAATGATATTCTTATGACTGTTAAAATAACCATTAGTCCACAAGGCACAAACATTTACTCATAATAAATAAATTGAGAAGTTGGAACCAGATAACAGACAAGGCATGCATCCAAAATCGCATACATACAAACTCTCCAGTATGTAAATCATAGTGAAACAAATAAAAGGGAACCAGATCAACCTGAGGAATCCCAGCCAGCAGTGCTGCAGCAGACGAACCACTGTTTGTGATGTATTAACCCACATGACACATAAGTTTCCATCATTACTGGAAAGATATTCAAAAAATGAAATCAGGAGGCTGTAATATAAAGACTCACCTTCCACCATGATGAATTGCGAGTTTGCACTTAGGAAAAAGCCACCCAAACGGTACGGAACTGATCTACCATTTAAAATAACATGTTATGTGATATTAAATTCCTTTAACATGTAATGTCATTGGTTAGAGTGAAGATTTCAGACCCAAAGATACAGAAGATCCGATCATTGAAAAGGAGAGCTCCATCTTCATGGCCATATGAATGCCTTTGTTGTGAACTTAAAGACTCACGGAAAGTCATTATGATGGCATCATTTAAGGGTTTATAGCCACCAGTTAAGAGAACAATTCTGTAATCTGAATTTTCCACAACCTTTCTGACAACTTGAAGAAATGCCAGAGGATTTTTAAGATAACCCATGCTGAACCAAAAAAGAAAGAAACTAATCAGCTAAGCAAAAAAGATAAAAGATCACTGCAGTTTTACAGCTAAGGAATCCATGATGCACACAAGACCCAAGATTTATAAAGACAGCAAGAAAAGAGTGGAAAGTGATAGTGATTTCAGAATTAGATTCAAGTGGAGAAAAAAATGGTTAATACTAAGGTCACAATAGGTGGAATACCACAACTTTTGCTTGTCTATACGCTCCAGTCTTACCCAGAGCAATGATAATACCATGCCTAGCAGTTATAGATGATAGTATATGTTAATATCTTGAGGTAGCTATCTATAGTCTAAAAAGAAGTTAACAGGAACCGACTTAAGCAGTAGTGAATTAGAACACAGGTCTGTCCAAGGGCACTCAAGCTTTATGGTAGAATAAACTTCACACAGATGTTTATATTACACTAATTTATTCATATCAAAAAGTCCAAAAAGTCCTACCTCTCTTCACATTATAAGTAAAAACACATCAAACAAGTAATCCTACGGACTCAAGATATAAATGAAATGTACCTTCCAATTGAACTCAAACCTATGTATATGGGTATATTTCCCATGGAAAGAGAATTTTCCAGGAAAATTTGAAGATCCACGTGAGCAGCACAAAGTTCAGTCTTCACATTATGTTGTTCTGAAGATATTCTAGCAGAAATTTTTGCACATTCTGTGCATGAGAATTGCCAGTGGAGGGGAAGAAACCAAAAACCACAGACATGAATATTTGATGGCCAATAACCTGCCCCTCCTTTCGAGTCAATACAGGAAAATATGTCCCATTTATATTATAAAATTAAATGCAAATCAAAGTTATACTAAAACAGGTAAATGGATCATTTCATTGATGGAGTTCCTGTACTAAAATAGTTTCAAAGTTTGAAGCATACTAAATCTTCATCTAAACTAATGCCTACACTTCAATGTAGGTGGGGAAGTGTAACGTCTTAACTATGTATGTAGTAGAGGAAAATGACCTTCCATACCTGGGTAATCAACAACATCCTTGCTGAAACCATACCTGCAGGAGAAAGGTACATGAGCTGACTAATTAGTTAGAACTTCAGGTAAGAATATGATAACAGAAGATCTTGGTCCAAGATAATATCTAATCTTTCCAATAAATTGGGTATGTTTTTTTCATTTTTACGGTTGGTGAGCACCATTAGCATTCCCTAACTCGGGATTTTCAATAATGCCTCCCTACTACAGTAAGCATATCAATGACAATTTGATTCAAAATTTATAAGAAGCAATATCTATGCACACTTGTACCTTCAGAATTGGGTATTTGCATTGAGCCTTTTGTTTGATCTTATCAAGAATAAACAGAAACTTGAACACTTAGTAGTAACTTTCCCTCAGTTGATTCTAATGAATAAACAGAAACAAGCCTGATATATGATTTCTTGGGTATTTTTTAACGAGTGATTTGAAAGAACCTGAAGCTTTTTAAAACAAGATTAAATGGTTGTAGGAGATATTTTTCAGCATCAATGCTTTACTACACAAGAAATTACTAAATTTTGGGTGCAAGTAATATAATAGAGGAAAAGCATAAACTCTTACAAAATTAAAGGAGACAGTGGTCGATCATGTAAAATAGGGAGGCCTGTCACTGGATCCTGCAACGGATACAAAATACCATATACTTCAAACTATGCAAAGTTCCCATAAATAAGTAACTTTTAAGAGTTCGTCTGTCTTTCTTAAAAGTAAAATATCATCAGAACTTTAGCACACAGATAGGTTCTTCATCATAGCAGTCTGGATATAATCTTATCACGATTTTGAACCAATGAAAACTGAGTATCAACAAGATTTTAAATTGGAATATGAATGGCTAAAAGTGACAAGACAAAAAATGAAAAATGGTCTAAGGTTGATTATAGTTCGGTGGCACTGACTGTGAAAGGACAAGGGCTCAGATTTAAACATTGGCTTCTCCACAATGCCCATTTTTCAGTGAAAAGTGGCCACATCCAGTGAGTAACATCATCCCAGGAAACCTGAACATTAAACATGAGAAAAAAAAACACTTACATTAAACTAATAATAAAATAATGAAGCAAGAACATCTGCAAGATGTTGTTGTATCAATAACTGAAGCTATTTACCGTGCCATTAGGAGCCTCTTGTAGACATTTGTGTAGAAGTGGATGCTCTTTCTCAAATTGGCTCTCAAACGAAGATGGTGCACTGCAAAAAATACATACAATAGGTTGAACAACAAAATACAGAAGGTGACGCATTATATCTTTTATATGTCGTCATGGAATTGAATGCAAATTTTATTTTAAATTTTGACCATTTACAAAACACACTACTCCAATGTATTTTATCTCTAATAAAATAAACATAAATTTATAAAAGTTGCAAGAATGGGACAACCACTTTTCCTCAACAAAAAGTTAAGTTCATTACTTTCAATGAAATGCTAAGACTCATGAAAAGCTTTCACAGCAATTTCAAAACTTTAGAAATTTTCCTTAGAGGCCAAAATAGTTCTGAAAGTACAAACTTGAAACTGAAGGTATTTTGTATCATGTATTAACGGAAGATATGTAATTAACTTGAAGCTGCAATTGAAGGTGCAAATGATGCAGTGTCCCTCGTCAAAAATCTTTTTCTTCACTATTTTAGAGGACAAAATTAGTTAATTTAGCGATGAACACAAGAGAAGCACATTCACTACCTTCACGCACAGTACTGACTCAGAAAAGGTTTGAGTAATAGATACCAGTATGGAACCACATATGGGGCAACAACAACACAACGAACATTGAACAATTCTGCAAGATGCCAACCTTCCTGCATTACCATATATTAACCAATGTTTTTAACAGTTACAAGAACACATGGTAATGCTGGTATGACGTTCAGAAAATCACCAAATTGAAGTTCAAAAGAACAAAGTAAAATTGCTCCAACTTAAAAAATATATACAAATTAATCCAGCTAGAATACCAATGCAAAGAAGTTTATTGCAATAAAATCACCCTTTGTGCTTAGGCCGTCTTCAAAGACCCTCTCTACTGCAGATAAGCACTCCTGTTGATGCACTATTCCCATGAATGTTTCCCGAAGATTGTATAGCTCTTTACTGTCTAATAAAAAAAAATTTTAAATGATGACCAATCCAGGTGGAGATTACATGATTATAAAAGCATAAAATACAAAAAAATAAAACAATTCGTCGATCTGCCACAATGAAATGTTTCAGATGATAGCACCATTTCTTAGTATATCATTTACTAACAAATCATTTGCTCTTCTGTGAAGAAAGGTACAAGATGAGCCCATTTTAGGGAATAAAACAATAAAAAGAAGCATTTTTTCCAAGGAACAAGATGAGCCCATTTTCTTAAAAATCTAAAAAGAAAAATTCACCTGGTGCATCATCAGCCGAGACTACAGCTTGCGCAGAAACAGGAATAAATGTAACATTGTTGGCCAACAAATGTGGACTCAAGTTCTGTATCAACATCAACCAAATGAAATTTCAAGTTAATCGTATTATCCAACAACAGAAAAAAAAACATCCAAACAACACAATTTTGGATCCTACCTCGTGAGAAGCATGAGTGATAAACACCACACTGTACTGCACTTGGTCACAAGCAAGAGCCGCAGCCACAGCCTTGAGCAGAAATGGCACACACATATGTTAGATAATACACACTAACCCCAAACTAGAACTCACAGTTCCATTTATTATTGCAATTGAGAAAAAGAACATCTCATTTCAAGATTCATGAACTGGTTCCATAGGCTTTTTCAAACGAAACAATGCAAATCAATCCGGAAAGATCGACACTTCCACCCATGGAATTCATGCGTACATGCATTTTTTTTCCATGGATCAATCGAAATTGTCAATTTGACGCAACGAAACAAAATCAGAAGAAGAAGGAGAAGAAAGAGGAAGACTACCGCGAGGGGGTAGACGTCGCCTCTGGTGCCGAAGGCCATGAAGACGGCCCGCGGAGCTCTGCTCACCGATTCCATGCCTTCCTCTCCCTCTTCCTAACCCTCCTCCATGGCTGGCTGGTGTATGAAAAAATAAATAAGCTGTTCATAAAAAATAAAAAAACTAAATTATTTTTTTTAACAAACTAAGCTTTAGCTTATTATTTTATATTTTATTCTTAATTTCTATTTTATTTAATTGATTTAGAGTCAATTTGACATAAACACCTCACTTAAAAATAACTTTTTTATAGTTTTTTTAACTCTAAAAATAAAAGGGGTTGGCTATTAGATTTATTAAATTACTAAAATGTATTCGTTGACCGATTAAAATTAAATTTAAAAATAAAGATAATAATGGATACCAAATGTAGTAGCCAACTAATCTCCTCTATTTAATGCTCCGACTCCTCTTAAAAAAAGTGTGGAAGTGAGAAGTGTAGATTCATATTAGATTTTCAATTTAAAAAAATAAATAATTAGAAGAAATTCATAGCAGATTTATAATTTAAATTCACTAATAAATCTAATCTCATCTACAGTAAATTAACAATTAAATATTATTCATTTTGTTGATCTATTTTAACAATATAAATTAGATTTACAGTTTAACTAACCCTAATTGTTTAACTTGTTGATTTTAAATTATTGTCATTTGGTGGCTTGTTTTTTACCAGTAAACAAATTCATCAATTTGATCTAAAAGATGAGTCTCTAATCTTTTTTTAAATTATTTTCCTGGGCTTATGATTGTGATTGGATTTATAAATAAACCTATTCTTTTAATTATTCTACATAGGCTTTAGAGACTATAGTTAAAAAATGTTTATACATGTTACTTGAGCTATGTTGTAATTTATCAAGTTATATGGTAAGATGTTTCACCCATGGTTGCATGAATCGGAATCGGAATCGGAATCGGTTTTCCGGTGAATCGGAATCGGAATCGGAATCGGTCAGAATCGGCCAAGAATCGGTTCAGTTGAATCGGTCTAAATTAATTTAATCAATCATATATAATAATTTGACAATTCATATTATAAATATATTAAAATTAGGTATTGATGTTATTTGATATTATTCTGTGTATTATAGTTTATGATATTTTTAAATATTTTTTAAGATTTTTTTTAAATTATTTAGAATTAATTATTATTTTTGACTCGAGTTAGACTCGAGTCAACTTTTAATTACGAGAATGCCACCCTCCGCTCTTTACCCCCCTCCACCGCCGGCGGCCCGGTCGGCGGCGGCCCGGTTGGCCGGCGGCGGCCTCGCGGCGGAAGCGCGGCGGAATCGCGAAGGATCGCGGCGGAATCACGGCGGATCGCGGCGGAATCACGGACGGCGGAAGGGCGGAGCGGAATCGGGTACAGCGTCGGACGGCGGAAGCGCGGCGGAGGGCGGAGCTGAGGTCGGAATCGGGCGGCGGTGGCGTGGTCGGACGGAGCCGCGGTCGGACGGCGGAAGCGCGGCGGAGGGCGGCGGAGCGAACGCGACGGCGGAGCGGGGGAGACCGGGTAGGTTTTTAAATCCAAATTACCATTTTACCCATGCTTAAATAATTTAATAAAAATCATACCTAGGGTATTTTGGTAATTTCATAAAAAACCGATTCCGATTTAAATCGGCCGATTCCGATTCCGATTTAAATCGGTCGGAATCGGCCGAACTCGGCCGATTCCGGGGCCGATTCGGGGCCGACCGAGTCGGCCCCGAAATCGGATCGGCGCGGCGCCGATCCGATTTAAATCGGCCGATTCCGCACGGAATCGGCCGATTCGTGCAACAGTGGTTTCACCATGGGCAGCTAATATTAGAGATAGGCTTCTTGTTTACAAACAACTTTTATTGAAAAATTTGATATCTTAATGATAGACTCTTATTCTATAGATATATTTCAATTAAGTGAAGAGAAAAACTATAATATTTTAAAAAAAATTGTTGTATCTTAATTGGTTAAATCTCATACTTTTCATTAACTATAGACTTTTAATTCATTCTTTTATTAATAAGTATAGTTTAAGTTAAGTATGTATTTTAACTAAGATACAAGGAGCACATCTTTAAAATGAACAAGCCAATAATATTTTGGTTATGAGTTAGCTTGGTTTGATTACACCTTCTTCTTATTATTATTATACCCAAAGTGTGTTAATGTAATTACACCTATTTATTATCTATTTGAGGACAAGGTATTACTCATAATGGAAGATAGTTAAACACAATTTATATAACATAATTAAATCGAGCATAAATATTGTCTCAGATAAAGAAAATTAGATGAAAAAAAATACAAATTATATGCATTTTTAATAAGTTTAACTTGGTAAGACACTAATAGAATGCAGCCAAATTCTCCTCAATTTGAATTGCCACCCTCAACTATGTTATTTTTCTCTTGGGCATGTTCTATGCTTGTAGAACTTAATATTGAGTAAGTGCTACGAGGAATTTTGTCAAAAATGAAAAAGAAAAAGTAAACCACCCTATCAGGGAGAACGGCTTATTTTCGCTCATTTTAAAATTTATCTACCAAATCTTATACTAGACCAATCATTTAGCAAGATAAATGACTATTTTTGCTAGGAAATAAAAAACCTAACAAATATTTGCATCAAAATATAGATACAAAACTAATATTTTAATCTATATTTATGATTTTGTCGAGAAATAAAAATTTTGGGATTTTTTTTTCACCGCGATTTTGATGAGAAGTGAAGATAGCCATTTTTTGCCAAGGAAAATGATTAATTAATCACATTTAATTTTTTAAAAACTAAACATTCTTCAAATGCACATTTTGTGTTCTAACTATTAATTTATGCAAAATTAATGAAAACTACCCATTTCTTAATTTTCTGAGACAAAGTTACTTACAAAAAAAACTCCCAACACACAAAAGCCAGACTCTGAAAACTTATAGTTATTAGTACAGCTAGACATACGAACATGACAATTTCTAAGCAAATATACAAGTAACAAAGAAAGTGCAGAATCATTAAATCTGTACATCTTAATACATAGTCTCATTGTAGTGTTATTGCAGCTTGTATAAGACTTTCACAAAAAAGAAGTAGCCTCAACATGCTTGTAAAAATGTTCACGAGCAAAGGAAATTTAGGGAACAAAGCATATAGAGAGAATATAATTCTGTGCAAAGCGTTTGTGAATAGGATTTGCCAATCTTTATATGCAGGAGAATGAGTCATCTAGCACTAAATGGATCGGCAAGGAAGCAACTGGGGCTTTCTTAGATGATACTGCTGAAACCGTTGCCTTGCATACTCCATGTAATCAAAGTCGATCATGCTATTAATGTACTTCTGCATACAGAAGAAAACAGTTAGACAAGGTTCATAATGGAAGTGAGATGTTGCAAATGCAAGAAGATGGTTTCATTCATCAGACTCACCGAAGTAATTCCCCATAGGCCCCAAAGCAAATGGCTGGCAAGAGTGTACTTCTCGGTGTCACTAAGTAGCTGCTCAACTTTGTCATCACTGTATTCTTTTCCTGAAAAAAAAGAGAGAAGAAAATAGAGGTTTTCTTTCCGCATCAAATGGGCATGGTGCACTTTTAAATAGATCCCAAGGCACACAATTCTTCAATAAGCAAAAGTGGGTAAATATTTTCCTCAAGTTCATAAACATATTTTTTTTGGCCATGTTATACACAGCCCCCATAAACTTAACGGAGATTTGCATCCAAAACATCTGTCCTACAATTCTTACTAGGCAGCAAAAAGCATCAATCTCTCTTACAATAAGGTTGGCTAACAAAGATAAATAAAAGTATATAGCAAGAAATACACCAGCACTTGAATTTGAAAGTGTCATTTACCTAAAGAACTGAGATATGCAATAATAAATCTCTTGCGCTCTTCGTGATCTGTTATTCGAAGTCAGCATGAACATTAAGACACTTCAATCATTAAATCTAACCGTAAACTACGAACATTGATGTCAAATATCAATCAGCCAGACAATGTGTAGCCAATGAATACCAGGATATTTGTTGAAATCTAGAATATGGCCTGGTCCCTCATGGTAGTTTGCAGCCATTTCACAGAAATGATTAGCAAAATCATATGCCACAGGATTATAACTTGAATACTCATAGTCCTATAAAACAAAAATAAATGAACAGGTAAGCTACAACAAAAATAAATGAACAGGTAAGCTAAAAAAGAAAAGCCACAACAGTAACTTTGTAAAAAAAAATACCAAGGACATGTTTATGATGTATGGAAAAAAATAATACGAACAATTAATGTTACTGTCTTGGTCTCTTCATCAAACATTATGTTCCCGTACTGTAGGTCATTGTGGCAAAACCCAATTATTTGGTCCTTTTGAGAGAGTTCAGTTTCAAGAAAACTGATTTCCTCGTCCATTGTGTCGAGCTGAAATTCTTGAAACACATCAGGTAAAGCCTTGGTTTTGGTTACTTTTAGCCAGTTTCTGCAGAAAAAAGTTCGGGTGATTGGTCAATACAAAATATTACAAGACATTTCAATTTCCATGGAGAATTCATATATCACCTTAATCTGTCCCAAATAAATGTTTTCTTAAGTCCAGGCATGTCAAGATTATGAAACTCCTTCAATTTTGCAGCTATAAGTGAAGAAATTTCTGAGTCACGCATATCAGCAGCAGAGAGTGTCTGTCTTACAGTAACATGGAAAGTCAAGAAGTACAACAAAAATTGTTTGTAATTCATAATAATGTAGCTTACTGCTGTCTTTAAAAGAAGATTCCGTGGACTACATAACCAGTTTATAAAGCATTGATATGCCATTAAATAAATAAATTACAAGAAGGGAGTGAGTACAAAACTGGGCTG
This sequence comes from Piper betle, assembly GCA_033002965.1. NCBI lineage: Eukaryota > Viridiplantae > Streptophyta > Magnoliopsida > Piperales > Piperaceae > Piper > Piper betle. The sequence continues at coordinate 15,721 of JAURVB010014502.1, read as the reverse complement.
GGCTTGAAGAAGAAGCAAAACAAAGACTACTTTATACTCAACACAGTGCAACATTGGATTTAAAACCCATACTCAGTATCTGAATTCCATATTTCATGAGAACGAGAACAAATTCTACAGATTCAATAACAGGCAAACAAACAAGCCACAATGAAACAAAACTTTGACGACATAAATCACCTCAAATTCATGTTCTTCCCATACACACAAGCATGCACTTACCCTGGCATGAATGAATTCTTCAATTCTCCCTGTCAGAAACCGATCAAGAAGAAGAGGGCCCTGGCCTTGCTTGGACATGCACTCAAATGTCTTGATCTCGTCATTCCTGTCAAAGAAAATATCAACCCCTTCGCCATAAATCCTCACAAGAACTTTCCTTTCAAGTAACCCTGCTTTTGTCGGCCAAGTGATCTGGTATACAGCGTTGGTCATGGCACCTGAGAGTCGGACAACCCGCAACGCCTTTGAGTCAGGAACATCAGTCCATTGTGAAGCCACCCTATGCAAATGTTTCCTCGCCTCATAAGGAAGCTGGCATTCGCCATCATAACTAATAGTATAAATACTGTTGTCCATCTCAACAGCAACCATTAGGATAAATCTGTTCGGTTCAAAAACTGCTTCCCCGCGAAGAAAACACTTCGAAGTAAATAATCTGCATAGGCCATGCTCAATTCATCAAAGAATAGATGGTTGAATGGAAAATGTAAAACTAAGAGATCAAACATCACATAGAGAGAAAAACAAGCCAATGAAGAACTCTTAAACAAAGATCAAGCGCCTAATCAAATTGAAAACTAGCTAGAAACAACATGATAAAAAAGCCAAATAGAAAAGCGCAGTTAGGAATCAACATTTCACCCATAACAGGCAAAGTCCCAAGCCACTTTCTTGATTCCAACATCTAAAGGAGAATGATTGAATCAGAGAATAAATGCCCATTTCGGCGAAGAATCAGCGCACAAATGATGAATGCGAATTTCAAACTTATAGACCATCCACCATACCAAGCAATAACAGAAAAATCCAATCAAGAATCCCTTTTACAAAGATCAAGTGACTAATCAAATTGGAACAAAATAAAACAATCAGAGCAGCATACCGTCAATTGAACATTAGGTAGAGACTAAGATATAGGCGTGATCGAAGAACGGAGCGACTCCAACCCGATTGCACGAGATTGCTCAAAACGAAAACGGAGAGGAGGAGGGACTCCCTCGTCGCCGCGTGAAGAACACCGGCGAAGCCAGGCGAAGACGGCGGCGGCGGAGCACGGAGAGGGGAGCGACGGCGAGGGAGAGGAGGGAGAAGTGGACGTATATAGGAGGGGGTCCAATGGGAGAATGCCACGCAGGACGTTGACCAATGCAGGGGTTAATGTTGGTGGTTGAACGCGCCAAAACGAGTAACGTCGGTTGGCCAACTGTTATGTGTGGCCACCGATGCGTGGTTGTGACGTCATCGGAGATTCAATTGCAGCCTTTTTTATTACTTGCAAGCAGTACTGTTCTAGAGTCTACATTGCTGAGACATGTAGCTAACCATCATCTTGTACTTGGAATAGATTTTTATTTTGCCATTTTTAAGAAATAAAATGTATTATTATTTGAAATCAATATTTATCAATAAATAATAATAATAATAACAATAAAAATAATAATTAGTTGTAAAGTCTTACAACCACCCGATCAGCATAGATATTAAAATTTTAAAATTGCCAAAAACATGCATGGACAATCAGACCTATTTATTTTAAAATTTTAAAATTATCATCATAAATATTTAATCAGTGATAACTTCCTTTCACTTGGTACGGTTTTGCAATCAAATTGACTGCAATACCTTGCAACTAATTATTACCCTAATAATAAATAAGTGTCTAAACTCGAATTGACGGATAAATGTGAACTTAATAAAATAGTGTCCCACACTTGTATACATAAAGATTATATAAATTGAGATTGGCATACCAAGTCCCTAACTTCAGGTTAAGGTTTTACCTGCTTGTTGCCTTACCTGATTTGGGTCAATATCAAATCAATTTTGAGTTATTTTGAGTCATTTTAGCTTTTAAAGCATGAGTATGAAACTTAGATGGTCGTACGAGTATATTATGAAAGTTGGGTATGCTTGATATATAGATGATAACTTCAATTATGCTATAACAAAGTATGAATTATTAGAATATATTCGTGGTATATAGATTTTTACTTGTGTTAGCTGAAGGTTATAGGATTAAATTTAGGTCGTTGTAGTGTTCAGTATCCGTTTGGACTTTTTAGGGTAACTCTTTTGCATGCATTATAGAGATTTTGGACTACCGCATTGCCCCTATGGGCCCAGTTTCATTAAGTTTCAGATCTTATTTGATTAAGTTTAGGGTTTCGAGGTCCATTTAGCTTTCTTGCCTTAATTTCTATCCATAGAGTCACTGTTAATCTTTGAGTCAGTTTTGACTTTTGTCGGCGTCAATTTGAGCTTTTCGTGTGTGTGTGTGTGTGTGTATATATATATATATATATATATATATATATATATATATATATATATGGAATTGGATAGCCTGGGGGCGACTTGATAACTCTGTAAAAGAGTAATTACTCATTACATTCCATGTTGATTTTTGTCATGCTTCCAGTAATTTTTATTTCAATTTTATTAGTTTAAAAGTTTATTAGATATTATTAATAATGCGAGAAATTATTATGATATTGGTGTAAAAAATGCTAATTATTGTTATTCTAATAGGGTTAGAAGACGATCCTGAATAAATTTGGGGTAAAATTAGGCCAAAACGAGTAATTTGGAAACGGTAAACGAGAGCAAAGCACCCGAGTGCTGGCATTCAAAGCGCTCGAGTGCTGGCATTTTTGGTTAAAGAAATTTTATAACCGAAAGTATAGCGCTCAAGCACAAGAGGTGGAAAACAATTTTTCAGCATTTCTAGAGATTTTATGGTGGACCCCACTTATATTATTGGGTGGATCACTTATAAACTTGATTAGGGTTGTAAAAGGAGCACAACTCTGGACAGTGAAGTGACGACATGAAAGATGAGAAGGAAGACGAAGAAGACGCTTTCTCAAAAAGATTTTTTCTTATTTTGATTTAGTTTTCTTTGTAATTTAATGATGTCTTTCATATCACATATAAATTTTTTGAGTTTAATTGAATATTCTATAGAGTAAATTATTTTTTAGGATTTTTAATGACACCTAGTTCATGGATTAATAAAGGTTATTAATTTTTATCTATGTGATTGTGATGTTGGATTATCTATTTTAATTACTTTTTGAATTCATTTCTATTTAAGTACAATTAATTAAATTAGTTTTGGTAATTTAAATTTTCTACTATTAATTCTTCGTGAGATGATACTTTCTTATTACTTTTATTATTTGATTCGGCATGTGCACTTACGTTATAATTTTCATATCACGACGGTCTATTTGGGCCTTCATATATTATCTGACGACCCAGATCTATTTTCTTAAAAAAACCATAATCTCCATCCAATTCGCCGCAGCATGCCACTCCCATGCCCTCGCCCTCGTTGCCTTGCCCCCGCCCACATCGCCGCACCCCTCGCAACCCCGCATACGCAGCACCCCGCCCCTTTGCTCATCCGCCATACCCATGCCCGTGCCTGCGCCGCCCCCACACCCGTGCCCACGCCCGCATCGCCGCCCTTGCTCCTCCACCGCGCCCACGCCCGCATTGCCGCCCTTGCTCCTCCACCACGCCCATGCATGCGCCCACGCCTGATAGGCGTGGGTGCGGCAAGGAGGAATGGTAGCGGCTCGTCGAGCGTGGGTGCGGCGGAGGTCCTTGACAATGCTAACGAGGTGCAAAGGGGGTGTGGGCGCAACGGAGGGAGCGGGCGAGGGTAGGGGCTCGGCAATGGGCGCGGCTCAGTGGGGGAGCATGGCGGCAACGAACGGCTAGGGCGGTGACGGCGTGAACGGTAGTGGGAGGGAAGAGGGGAAGTTTTTTAAGCAAACATATTTGGGCCATCACGTCGAATGGACATTCCTAAAAGCTTTCTAGCTCCCCTGTCACACCAAATGGACATTCTCAAGATTTGCTTTGCTGATCCTAAATCCTTCATTGCAAAAGATTTATTCAAGTTTTTCTTTAAACTTGCAATCCTGGCTCCATCATGTCCTACAATCAACATGCCCTCCACATAAAGCAATAGAATAATAAAATTATCATTATCAAACCTCTTGATAAACACACAGTGATCAGAAATAAACTTCTTGTACCAATTATTTTCTATAAAAGAATCAAACTTTTTGTACCACTGTCTAGGAACTTGCTTCAAAATATACAAACTTTTTCAGTCTCTATACCATCTATTCCTTTCCTCTTACTTTAAACCCTTTAGTTGCTCCATGTCTATGGTCTCCTCAAGATCATCGTGAAGAAAGGCCGTCTTCACATTTAACTATTCAACTTCAAAATCTAAACTTGCAATTAAAGACAGAATAATTCTAATAGAAGATATTTTAACAACAGAAGAAAAAATTTAATCGAAATCAATACCTTTCTTTTGTTCGGAGCCCTTCACCACCAACCTTACCTTGTACCTTGTTTGTGTATTATTTTCTTCATGTTTGATCCTATATACCCATTTATTCTTTAATACTCTCTTCCCTTAAGGAAGATCCACCAACTATAGGTGTGATTATCATGCAAAGATTTCATTTCATCTTGCATTTCTTTCAACCACTTCTCCTTTCTATATGAGCTTTAACCTCACTTAAATTTTATGGTTCTCCACATTTAGTTATTGTCACATATTCTAATGATAGATATTTTGTTGATGAAACTGCTTTACGAGCTGATCTTCTCACATTAGTTGGCTCCCCTTGATCAAAATCCACGTGTTCCTGTCTAACATAGTTAACAAACTCATTAGAAATATCATGAGCCACATCATCCTCACCTTCAAGATCATTAGGTGAGGAAATAATTATATCATCCTGAACCTCCTCTTCACTTTTAGCTGAGGCTGAAAATTCTTTTGTCTTTTCAAAGTTTTTCTGAGATTTTAATTGAGGAACTTCTTCCTTGCCAAAGTTCTCAACTGTTTGATCTTCCTTGAAAATTACTTCTCTACTTCAAATCAGTTTTCTATTCTTAGGATCCCAAAGTTTGTATCCAAACTTATCATCACCATATCTCAGAAAAATACATTCCACAATTCTAGAGTCAAGTTTAGCCCTTTGTTCCTTAGGCACATGTATAAAGACTTTACAACTAAAAATTTTCAAATGAGAATAACTTACCTTTTTGTCACTTTAAACCCTTACCGGTATGTCATTGTCCAGCGTACATGTGGGAAATTTGTTGATCAAATAACAAGTTGTGCTCATGGCCTCACCCAAAAGCTTTTAGGCAATTTAGCTGAAGACAATATACTTCTAATCCTCTCAGAGATGGTCCTATTCATTCTTTCAACCACTCCATTATGTTGAGGAGTATAAGGAACCGTCTTCTCGTGCCTAGTCTCATGCTTGCTACAATATTCATCAAACTTAAGAGAACAATATTCACTACCATTATCACTTTTAAGACATTTTAAGAGCTTACCAATTTCTCTTTCAACCAATACATGAAAATTCTTAAAGACGCCAAAAACATCACTTTTATTTTTCATGCCATAAGTCCACACCTTCCTGGAAGTATCATCAATAAAAGTGACAAAATAAATAGAACCGTCAAGAGATTTTACCTCTATAGGCCCAAACACATCAGTGTGTACCAACTCAAGAATTTTTGACTTTCTTGTACTTATACTTGCAAAGGATGTCGTAAGTTATTTGCCCACCAAACAATGGTCACAAGGACTAATTTTGATGTCCTTAACCTTGGAAAGGAGATTTAGTTTCTTCAATATCTCTAGTCCTTCTCACTCATGTGTCCCAATCAATGATGTCACAAATCACTAGTGGAATCAAGTGAAGAGATATTAACTTCCCCTTAAACTAGACTCGTCTCAGTCTTGTACAAAGTAAACATTTTTCCCCTTTAGCAACAATAAGAGAACCTTTCACAAGTTTCCACACACCTTGTGCAAATTGTGAACCAAATCCTTCATCATCAAACACTTCGATTGACAACAAACTCATCCTTAAATATGGAATATGTTTGACATTTTTAAGCATTGATTTATAACCCGTATTTGTTACTATATGCACATCTCCAGGTCACACAATTTTGAAAATATCATTATTTCCCATCTCACTGTACCCAAATCTAAAGGTTCATAGGTAGTAAAGAAATTTTTGCTTTGAGTTGCATGGAATGATGCTCCTGAGTCAACTACCCAACTAGCATCACAATCAGTCGTCAAACAATCATTCTCATAATCAGAAAGAATCACCATGTCATCATGTACAACATTAGTATTATTTTCTTTGATCCTTGTTAACCTTATTTTTTAAGTTTTTCTTGAGCATCCAACAATCCTTCTTCAAATGACTTATCTTGTCACAATAATAATACTTCAAATTCTTTTTGGATTTAGACCTTCCTTGACTCTTGTTCATTCTGTCTTTGTCCTTATTTCTTGATCTACCTCTTACCCCTTCTGACACTAATGCATGAGACCTTGAAGTTGGTAGAGATTTTCTTCTCACCTCTTCATTTAGTAAACTACTTGTTACCATGTCCATTGTGAGTTTTCCATCTGGAGCAGCATTGCTCAAAGAGATCACCTATGTTTCCTAGCTCTCTGGCAATGTGTTAAGGGAGCCGAATAGCTTATCATTCTTCATCTAATGTCATCTTTATCTTGGCAAGTTGAGTTATAATACTTTTTATCTCATTGAGATGCTCATTTATGTCACTTCCATCCTTATACCTCAAGTTCACTGATTTCTTTCTCAAAAGGGTCTTATTACCAGCAGTATTCTTCTCATAAACTTCTTGGAGTTTATCCTATATAGCTTTTGAGGTTGTCTTTATCAGTTACTTCTGCTGGTTTTTGACTAGTGATAGGTTCATACAAACCCTTGGAATATAAATGATCAATTATTTTTTCTTTCCAAATAGTGTCAGTTACTTGACCCCTTAAGAGATATCATCTTAACATGCTTCTCATTAGCCATATTGTTAAAATGTAAATCACAAAAACACCAACTATGTTCTTAAAAATTTTGTCGAACACCAGCGGGCATAAAATATCCACAACCCAAACTTTGCTACAACAAATCAACCAAGTAACCTGGCTCTGATACCACATGTTGGGATTAACTAAATATCTAAATCCTCATTTCAACATATAAGGTTGAAAGATGTACCAATCAAAATAGACACAAGCGAAAAGAAATACTTTCTAAAATGGACAAAACTAATTTTATGTGGAAATCCCAAATTTGGAAAAAAACTACGGGGCAAACAGCCGGATCAAATTCACTATATCACAATTTAATACTGAAAAATATTCACAAAAGAACAAACTCCTCAATACCAATTTATTGTAATTTTTTCATAATTGGTATTAACTACAAATGAACAGAAGAAGTGAATAATATTATATATTAAGAACTTGGTGAGGTTATCATTGACGTTTACAAATGAATCTTAACAAAACATTCATTTTTCTTCAATCTACAAAATTTTCTTTCCTTTTCTTGTGACCCTTTTTTCTCTAAAACCCAAAATAAAAAAAATGCGTCTCACGTTGATTTTATTCCTTTCACACGAATAAATTTTAAAAATATTAATTTTTGTCCAAAATAAGATTAATAGTTCATGTATATACGAAAGGATGGAAAACCCAACAATGCTTGCTGTAATTACCACGTTTGTGAGCTTAGATGGACTCCCCGACTTCATATTTTGCTGAGAAGCGTGTCTATATCTTGATGGTATTCAATCGACTTGTTACTATATTGAAACAGATATTGTGATCTAATACTAGTTGAATTGATCATATTGAATGCATTTTCAGTAATATTTTGTTTTTCTTATGGTTAAAATACACGAAAATGATCAATCATTTGGGTGAAGAAACTCCTTTTTGGCTTCGTCATGTTGATTGTTGCAGTTAATTTGTCTGGGTTTGACAAATAGCAATACTGTGAAATGCTCGCGTGTTTCCAGCAGGGCTATACTATATCATCTGAAATACTAAGAATCTTAGATCTTTAAAATCTTATCTTATGTACATTATATAAATCAAGAACCTTGTGCCACTCAACTTGATTTGGTGCAAGCGTTTCTGATTTCTTAGCTCTACTCAAATTCAGCAGAAATTTGGTTTAGGCAACAACTACTCCAAAAATCTTGTATACTTCTTTATCACAAACCAATTTAGGACTTAAGAGTTGTAGTTACAGAGATATTTTAAAACTCTTCCAAGTCGACACAGTTCAATCTAAAATGTTTGTTTGGTCGACATGGAACGAAGGCAGTCATCATCTTCCTATACCCCATCTCCTTGAATCGATGTTTGATCCATTTCAATCGTCCAGACACCATTAGCATCCCCCGCAAAAGAGGCGATTCGTGGACAACCATCGATCTCTGCTCGGCGCAAGTCCGGGAAAACACGCCGGAGCTCCAACCAGTCCATGCACAAGTTAGTCATGTCCGCGAGCCGCAATATCTCCACCCCTTCTACCGGCCCTTTCCTACCCAACGCTCTCATGGTGGTCATAGAGCCCCCACCTTGGACGTAGAGCTTCTTCAACCTCTTCAACCTCCTCGACGCAAGCTCCGCCGGTGCCTCCTCCATGGGGTAGCACCGTAGGTCTAGCTTCTCCAAGTTGGGTGGCAGCCATGAAAGCCCTGCATCGGCCGGTCGGTACCTCTTCCCGCCACCGCCGCCGTCGATGTCCTCGTCCCAGGAGACGGTGAGCGAGCGAAGGAAGGTGATGCGTTTGATCTCTGGCAGCGATTTTGATGCGTTCGCCATCCAGTACTGGCTTGGTCGGATGTTGATGGCGAGCTTTGTGAGCAGTGGGCAGACCTTTTGGTCGAATTTGAAAAGCCCTGTCGGTACCAACGATTTCAAAACCGGCTCCGGCGTGATCAGCAACCCCTTAAGCACTCGGAGAGATTTGGGCTTGGTGAGCAGCTCGGCCGGCATTTTCTTTAGCTTCCTGCAGTTGGACACATCGAGCACCATCATCTCTCTCAGATTGGCGACCCCATCGGCGAGGACTTCCAGATCATGGCAGGAGCTAAGGTTGAGGATTCGGAGATGGCGAAGGTCCGTGATGGAATCCGGTATTGATACAATGCCACTGGTCCCTTGCAGGCCGAGGTACCTCAAATTCTTAAGGTACATAAGGCATCGGTCCAAGAAATCTGGATCTTCTATCCTCACCGCGTCGTTGTTGATGTCTTCATTGCTGCTCCATCCGCCCAGCTGCAAGGTAGTGAGATTGTAGACATAAGGGATCCTGTACTGTCGAGGGAAGCTGGTAGCATTGAGATTGAACAGGGAAGCTGGTCCTTCCGGGCCGACGGGGGAGACGGCCAGCAGTTTCGTCGGATTGATCTCTTTTAAGCAAGCATGGGAGCAGCTGGTACTGGTTAACTCTCTGTCTGGGGTGAGGAACTTGCTCTCGGTGGCCATGGCCACTGCCAGACGATGGACGGAAGGGTGCAGTGTAAAGCTGTGAGGCTTTCTCTTCCGGACATCGCTGCAGATGGGTTGGACGAGTTCGCAATCGATGAGACTGGCCAAGCATTCTTCGGTGGAGCGGTGGAGCCTGTTCTCCACGGGCTGTATGATCCCGTCTCCTACCCACAAGTAGCAGAGGTCCGTCTTGTTCATGGCAGAGCCCTCTGGGAGGATGGAGAAGTAGAGGAAGCAGGACCGGAGTTCCCGGCTCAAGCAAGAGTAGGTCTCCAAGGCATGGCAGATTTTGAAATCCCACTTGTTCCCCGGCCAACCAATTGGGATGTTCCGGCATTGGTAAATCTCTGCGTAGTTCATGCGTGGGAATCCATCGCGTAGAACCATCCAATCCATTACCAAATAGTTAAGGTACCTAAGTCGGAGGATCTCCACTTGCCATGGGCGCTGATCTCCTTCCTTAAGCAAGTTCTTCAACGAGCTCAGTCCTCCCCCACGAATGTAGAGCTTCTTTAGGTTGTTTAACTTCTCCGGGTTGAGCCCAGGTGGTGTTTCTTCTAGAGGGAAGCACCGCAGGTCTAGCTTCTGCAGGTGTTGTGGAAGCCATTCCAAGCTCACATAGTAAGGAATATGCAAGCTTTGGTGGTGGTCTCTAATAGTTGTTGTCCTATATTTCCCAAATGTTACCGTCAATGTAGAAAGGGTGGTTATGTTGCCGATCCTTTCCAACTCCCCTGGTGGCACGATTTCCTTGTTCTCGAAGTAGATACTTAGCTTCCTGAGCTTCGGCCAGTGGACGGCGCCGGAGAAGTACCCCTTGATGTTGCTAATGGAGTTGCCCAGCACCAAGCCCTTCACCGCCGACAGCGAGTTGAAGCTGCCGGCGAGGGGGACACACCGGAGGAGGGGGCACTCGGAGACGTCAAGGTAGGCCAGCTGCTTGAGGAAGCTGATCTTGGACGGGAGCTTCTCCAATTCATGGCAAGCTCTAAGGTCCAACACTCTGAGCTCGGTGAGCAGATCGATTTCCGGTGGCAGCTCCGTCACTCCCATAACCCCTTGCAAGCGCAGGTATCTCAGTTGCTTCATGGCCAGCAACACTCTGAAGAAACTCATGGTGTCGACTATTTTGATGTTTTCATTGGAGAAGGTCTGGCTAGTGCCGAGCTGCAAGACGGTGGTCTTGCCCAGAATGGAGGAGGCCTCCTCCTCATCCTCCTCCTCGTCAAAGTTGAGCTTTGTAATACCTGCATTGAAAATCTGGATCGTAGTGGGATCTACAGCGTGGAAAGAAGACGACAATGGTGATCCGCCGCCGCCTTCGTTGTCGCTGTCGTCGGAATCGAGAAGCACGGAGCCGGGGAAGGTAGAAGTCAAGGTGCGGTCTTTTTGAGGCAAGAAGCGGCGATGGATCGGATGGGAGGGGGCACAGCACAGGCATGGACAGCTCCGCTGCCGGAGTTGTTGATGGGGACGACCAGGCCGCTCTCCAGCAGCCGGTTGAAGCGATCTTCTCCGACATCCTCCGCCTCCACCGCCCCCGCCCCAATCCACCACCGGATCAGGTCCCTCTTCTTCAACGGCGAGCCGCCGGGGAAAACAGCCAGGCCGAAGAAGAAGGGGGCGAGCTCGGAGTCGGAGAACCATGTGGCGGCATCGGCATCGGCACCGGCCAGCGGAGAAGGAGCGACATGCTCGCAGTAAGGAGCCAGCTGCGCGCCGCCGCCGCTAGCAGTAGGAATACCCTGGGTGCCGGCGGCGCCGGCGGCGCGGGCAGGGTTGAAGATGACAGGGAGGTATTCTTGCATCCCGACCCGGATCCGGCCGAGCGTGGGTTGGATACGGTTGACGAGGTGCATGCGGCAGATGGGGTCGAGGGCGGTGGAGGAGTCGAGTTGGGTGGTGAGGTCGCGGATGAGGCTCTCGCACTCCGCCTCTTGCCCCTTCTTCCACTCCTCCAGCTTTCGGAAGGCGTTGAAGATGGTGTCCATATCGCGGTCGATCATCCGAAGCTTGTCGGAGTAGGCGTCGGAGACCTCCCCCACCTCCCGCCGGTTGGCCAAGTGGATCCGCATCATCTCCTTGAGCACGTCGAAAGGTCCCTCTTCCTTCATCTTCTCCATTGTTCCTCTACACTTCTACCTCCTCCTCCTTCAACCTTTACAACTTCTTCTTCTTCCTTCTCTCCCTCACCCTTTCCCAATAATAATCACTTAACTCGGTAGCACCCGCACGATGCGCCCCCAATTTATTTATTTATGTGTTTTTGTTTAAAAAAATCAATTATTTATGTGCATAAAATGATTTGTTTGTATAAATTTTTTATTTTATTGTAATAGTCAAAGGTGTTAATTGGGTCACGGTCGAAATTAATTTTGTTTAAACTCTCGAAAGCAAGAAAATTTGTCCACTTCTACGTCTGTCTGTTAGTTTCATTCATCGTATGCTAATAAATTAATATTTACTACTTTCATTTGGTAATAAATTACGACCTGGCATTAAAAGTAGGCTCCTAAACGACCGAATAAGTTCTCGAGCCATTAGTGTTACACTAGGTTCACTTATACTCTCGAAATCACACATACAAGATAAGACGCTCAAGCTCAAATTCACCATGTTAAGTTCGAATTCGAGTCGAACTTAGAACACTATAGTAATCCACTCGACTCAGATTAAAAATTTGTTTGTGTTTGACATAATCTTGGCTTATAATTTGACTTAACAATAATATAATATTTTTTATTTTAAATAGATAATCTTATTTTGATAAAACAAACATAAAAAATAAAATATATATGTACATATAATCAATAATTTTTAATATATTTAAAATAACTAAATCGATTACTTCACGGGGCAAAGTAAATAATGTGCCACCACTAAAACAACAATCGAACTTTGCCAACCCAGTGGACCAATCAAATCAAGTTTTCTAAAAAAGCTAGATTCAGATAAATTTTAAAGAAAACCACAAGGTTGTGTGAGTTCTATTTCCAAAATGGTAATAGATAGACATGTAATTAAAAAGATAAGAAAATGACATAGAAGAAAGCAAAGTCAACTATAACAAAATAACTCTGATGTTTAGATATTTAATTTACTATATAGCCCATATAGACATATGTATTAAAAATTGCATTATTTTTTTGATAAAAATAAAATAAAATAAATGGCACGTGATAACATGGAACCACGCAAACTATACCATATGAACGGAACAAACAAATTATTATATAAATAAGGTCATGGAAAGTGCACTAATTGACAAAGAATCAATTATAAGATAAATTGCAATGCGAGTAACAATAACCAAAAAAAAAAGAGTTAAGTCAATCAAAAAAATAGTCTTAAAAATTGTCAATCAACAAAAAATTAAAAATATCATCAAAAATAAGCACAAGCCTTCTCACCATATTTATGTGAAAGAAAGCAAAAATGGTTGTGAACTTGCAGTCACCGAGAAGCACAATTAAATAACAAATCTTAACATAAAGTTTTTTATTAAAAAATGGAGAATTTTTTTTCATATTATCTTATCTTAAGGTGGGATAATTAAAACTAATTATAAAAAATTTTAATTATGAAAAAATTGCCCTTTAATTAAAATTATTTTTTAGGATGCGCCGTCGATTGAGGTTGACATTCCCCAAGGCCAGGAGTGGCAAGTCTGGCCCCTTGGCCTTAGAGCAACCAGACCACCCCAAGGCCAAGGCTGGCCAGCCTTGTTGGCCGCGGCAATGTTAATTAATTTTTTCTATTTTTAAATTAAAATTTGGTTATGGGTATTTAGGACAATTTATAATTTTTATATTTTTTGGTAATTATACTTGATTTTCCCAATAGGTAATATACAAAATTATTTTTCCTTTTCTGGTAAGAACTCCTAAACAAAAACAAGAAATTAATATGTCAAGATCAGGCAAATCCTAACATAAGCAAGAAATTACCCTGAAATGCTTTACTCATGTTGATCGGAAACAATACCTGATTATATTCATATTTGTAGCCATGGTTCTTTACTGCAAAGTAGATGGATATGTTTCAGTGTTTACCCAACTTCTCAATTCTAAGCGTATAGAAACCAAATAGTTGTTAGCAAACAACAAAAACTTCATTATTTCAATTTTCAAATGTTCACTTGCAGTAAATAGTTCATAGTAGCTCATCACTTTTACTAAACAAATATTGTTAATTAGTTGTTACGTAAAATTTTCCTGGCTCCTCAGACATCTTCATTAAGAAAGTAAATGACGGGTAGTAATCCTCAAACCAAATTAGAGCAATACTCAAACCAGAATAGCACAATACCTACAAAGATTTAAGAGGAGACATAGTTATGGAGGAGGATGCTTAATGCCTGTGTACCAAAAATGAGTATGGAGAAGATATCAAAAGAGAAGACAAAGGCTATAGTATGGGAATGAAAAAAGAAGCAAGATGAGACTCGTAATGGACTAGATCATAATACTAGGACTTAACTAATAAACTTCACTGCTTTGTTTAAACTTAACTTTATATTCATTGCACACCATAGGTGAAAAAATCGGCTTATTTAAATTGGCTTGGTGTAAAGCCGAGTCAAAATGCAGGCGAATCGGTCGGGTGAAAAATCAGACCAAGAATCTGCCGATTCGCACCAATTCACACCCCGAGTCGACACGGCCAGAATCGGCCGATTTAGGTAGGGCGGCGACGGGCGACGGGCGACGGGCGGTGGGTGGCAAAGGAGATCTGCTAGCCGGTGGGTAGGGGGAGAAAGGGATGGGATGGCCGAACGGAGCAGGCAGCGGAGTGAGGTTGGGTGGGGGCACCTGAGGCACTGTTGCACGAATCGGCCGATTCCGTGCGGAATCGGCCGATTTAAATCGGATCGGCGCGATGCCGATCCGATTTCAGGGCCGACTCGGTCGGCCCCGAATCGGCCTCGGAATCGAGCCGAGTTCGGCCGATTCCGACCGATTTAACTCGGAATCGGAATCGGCCGATTTAAATCGGAATCAGTTTTTTAATGAAATTACTAAAACACCCTATATATTATTTTTATTAAATTATTTAAGCATGGGTAAAATGGTAATTTGGATTTAAAAACCTAAAATCAAACCCGCTCCCCCCACGCCGCCGCTGCTCGTCTGCCGCCGCCGGCCCGTTTCGCCCTCCGCCGTGCTCCCCGACTCCGAGCTCGCCGCTGACCGGGCTACCGACCTCGCCGCCGACCTCGCAACGTCGCCGCCGAAGTGTGGCCGGACCGAATCGGGCTGTGACGCACGAATCGCCACGACTCGCCGCCGCTACGGGCCGCCTCGCCGCCGGCTGTGGGCTGTTGACTGTTCGTCCGACCGGGACGCCGACATCCTCCGACATCGCCGCCGACCGGCGGCGGGGGTAAAGAGTGGCATTCTCGTAATTAAAAGTTGGCTCGAGTCTAACTCGAGTCAAAAATAATAATTAATTCTAAATAATTTAAAAAAAATCTTAAAAAATATTTAAAAATATCAGAAACTATAATACACAGAATAATATCAAAATAACATCAATACCCAATTTTAATATATTTATATTATAAATTGTCAAATTATTATATATGACCGATTAAATTAATTTGGACCGATTCAACTGAACCGATTCTTGGCCGATTCAGACCGATTCCGATTCCGATTCCGACTCCCTGTAAAACCGATTCCGATTCCGATTCCGATTCCGATTCTGATTCATGCAACCATGACCTGAGGTGGGGGGGAGGAGAAGGGGGTGGTGATTGTAACACCTCAAATCCGGTTCACGCTCGTGAACCAAACCGGCATGTTACAGGCCCCGGTTAGGTCGGCTAACCCGAACCTAACTCATGTGGATCCAATCTCGGCGTCTTAAGATGAAGATACGATCCATCATGAATGAATAAATATACAAAATCCTAACATGGTACTACATGAATGACAAGCAATTCAAAATACACACCAATACAGTTACGATCAAATTCTGAAATCAAAACAGACCGGGTCTCCCCTAAAAATGCAATTAGGGTCCACCCTGTCAAAATAATATATATACAAATATATCGGCATGCATTAACAATCACACAGAATCTCATTTATAACGTATTCATTCTGAACTCAACCCACTACG